>JANEYF010003410.1:880000-1117500 GCA_029963845.1 Rhamnusium bicolor | reverse complement strand
TGGAAGGTAACACGTTACTTGCTTTAATGTACTAACCCGGTAAAAAAAATAATGCAGTATGATTGCAAGACGGCAAGAAGTATTCAAATAAAAGTTAACAAATATACAATATATTAAATTGATATTAAATCTTATTGTAATCCAGCGACAAACATACATACATTTGCCTCTTTTCTGTATATACTTTGTTGTTTGGATCTTTGCGCGTCTCAATTATTAGTAGCCCGCATGAATCAAATAATCAAAAATAAATAGAAAGGTCAACTCTATCTTTGAGCAATGGCCAATACTGGACAACGTTTCATTTTTATGTATTGTCATTGTAATTGTTGATACTATAAATGCATTGCTGTAATATAGCAGCACACGAACAGGTCGTGCCTAATTTGATATACGCCCAAAGATCCAAACAACAAATTATAACTGATTTATTATTTGCATTAACATATGTACAAATGAAGTGAAAGTAAAGATAAGGCATAGCAACTCATCATTTTTTAAATAAGCACGTCCTGGAAAGGCCAGTTTGGGTCCTACTGCGAAGTATCATTCCTGTAGCTAAAAGTAAAACGAGGATGATCTGCATGCAATTGGCAGAGGATTAGGTCACGTAAGGGTATGGACATGTCGAAGATGCCTCGCGCTCACGGTTTATGTCTCGATCGCGGTCGAGATGAATGTCGATGATGTGTGGATATACCAGAGAGGTACCAACGGGTATGGACATGCCTCGCTGCTCGCAGTGAAGGTCGCGATTGGGGTCGATATATCGATGTCACCTCTATGTAAAACAAACGTGCTTCTATAAATGTGATCGCACATACCGAGGATGCTAGCAGTTCACTCTCGGCGTTTACATCGAAGTCTATATCGCGCGATTTCAAGATCCATACAACAATTTAGTTTTTTCATTGCTGTAGAAAAGAAGGCTTCGTGGTAACCTGCATCTCATTAGTTCAATTAGATCACTTGACACCCTTCCAGTCTCACGATTTGTCGTACACTACACAACCAGCAAAGAAGACTAAAAGGATAAACCTCTTTGGTATGTCCAACTATTATGGACATCCACCTCGACCCCGCCCTAGACCTAGACCTTTTCAGGTGATCCTGATAGGTTTAGTAGTCCAGGCGATTGTGTGAATTTGACATGGACTACAGGGCAAAGTAAGGATTTTGCTTATTAAACAAATAATTACTATAATAATAATTAGATATTGTATTGTCATTGAAGAGACGGCACAGTCAATCTTCTGATTAGAGAAAGTGGGAGGAAATGAAAATTAACTCCCCACCACTACAGCTCTATGGTGTACTAGACAGATGGACCTCGCGTGGCTGCCGGACAGTTTTCGGAGGCGGAAATATACCCGGAGGGCAAAAGAGTGCTGGAGAGCATTGCTCTGGAGTTGTCTACCATAGCTTCCCAGGCAAAAGCTTTTGCCATTCTAGCAGTGGCGAGCAAGGGAGGTTGAAAATATTATGGAGCGAAGTGTATATATTTGCTCCGATAGCCAAGCGGCTCAGAAGGCTATCTGCTTTTCTAAAGGTTGAGCCGTGTGTTCAGGACTGTGAAAATGCTTTGAAAGAGCTAGCTAGGCACATGAGGTAAAACTTGTATAAATGGGCTTACGGAACATTAAGGGAGCATTGAAGGGTAAGCAGCGGCTGCAGATAAACTTTGTGACTGGGCCAAGAAAATCACGGTCGACTTGGTTATTCGACTACAGCAGGAAGACTCTGAACTAAACGGATTCTTGACAGGTCGCTAATTAGCAAGGGACTAAGATACGTCTTACCATTTCTTGATGCAGTGCGAGGCATTTTGGAAGGCCACTGCATACATAGGAGGCATCTATCATTGATAGGTATTGAGGAAGACCCTACATGTCCAGGATGCGGGAGTGGTGAAGAAACATCTTATCACTTCCTGGGACAGTGTGAAGCGTTTGGGCGCCTGAGACATAGTATCTTTAGTTCTGAGGCGCATCTAAGGCAGGAGATGAACCCCCTCGCAATAAGTGACATCCTGACCTTCATTAGAAGATCGGAAAGAAGCGACGAGGGAGCAAGAAAAGCACATGTCGGAAGGAACAGCTGGGGGTTGGTAAAAAGGCTCCGTCTGTAGCCTACTTACCAAGCATCAGCGTCCCCCACCATTACCATTATCATTATTGTTATGTACATTGTCACATCAATCACCTAATTTATCTAAAAGGTACGTTTTTAATCATCCTGTATACTGCAGGTTTAGAAATTTTAATAATGAAATATTAGGTCCAGATTTTGTGACATTAATTATGTCATATTTAAAAATTGTTCCGAAACATTTAAAAATATTCCATCAAAACAGACCAAGTATAACTTTTTGATGAGGGAACTTTGTTAATTACATGAATTAGCATACAGAGAATGCCTTCCATTCATCCTACGATATTATTTAACTAGTTACTACAAAGCCAGTTATACTTCTACGTATAACCATAAATCCAATTCGTGTTTTATTACTGCCTCCAATGTAAAATTACTCAATTGGTTGCCCCACGATTTTGTGGCTGCGGGCGTGCATCTGCTCTGTCACTGAACGAGATACAGTAAGTTAAATCGAGTAACTAATTTAATTTCGTGCTGTAACAGCTAGAGGTGTATACAAATTTTCTAATATGATAATTTAATTACAACACAAAATTAAACAGTTATTATATCGTTCTAACAAATAAAGCATGCCTGTTCCATCGGTAGCAAAGTACCCTAGAGATCTACTCACTCGCATAAAAGAAAATATCTAACCGACACAAAACACATCAAAATTCTTGTGATGATTGGTTACAACGCGATCAGCAGTAAGTAAATATCGGACAGTTTCTAGAAACATGGCACAATATTATATTAGTAAGCCTGGCCAAGGTCATTAATCCTACAGAGACGTACTGGGTATGCATCATATCATAATACTTGAATTAGTACAATAATAAAAACAAAAATATTTTATATATTGTGATGTATGTTATTGTACTATTTCGTTCACTTTAAATTCTTTTTTTATCTCAGTAAGCGATGTTCGTTGTGGTGAAAAAAATATGTTTGTATTTTGAAAAAGACCGTTCGACATCTATGGAAGTAATATAGGCATAAGTAAAACACTCTGTGAACTCACTTAACGCAGCTGTAGATGCACCATCACAAATTTGTCTTAATTTGGTAAAATCAGAATCTTTCCGTAATACACTCTCGAATTTTTCAATAACGGGCTTATTTTTTGAGTCATTTATAGTCTGTAGCTGTGTATTTACGTCGTCCACTATTTGCAGCGATTCCACGACAGCGAAGTGTTTTGCAATTTTTCTATTGCGTCGTGTAGTCCTCTATAATTGTTATAAATAGTTTTTAAATCTGTTTCAAGGGAAACATCTTGAAAGCTTGTCTGGCTTTCCTTAATAGCTGCAGCCTCGTTAGGGTTGAACTGTAGTATCACAGCTTTTATTTGTTGAAAATATTCAGCATCATAAAATGCTGCCTTCAACCACGTTCTCCAACTTGTAAGAATCGGCTCTGGTGGTTCCGGAATACTAGGACACAGTGTGTGAAATGCTCGAAGCCGTTTAGGAGTTTTGAGAAATACTTTTTTTTGTATTTGCTATTAATGCATCTGCCTCTGGAAAACATTTTCGAATCGTTTCTGCTACAAGATGGAATGCATGAACTTTACACGTAACATGTAAAAACCTACAATCATCTCTTTGAAGAAAACGGTCCACCAAACGCATTGTCGCAACACCGTCGATCACAAACATCAATACTTGACTTGTTGACAGTTCAAATTTTTCGAAAGTCTCCAACACCACCCGCGTAATTGTTTCGCCAGTACACGCAGTTAGTATTTTGCTAGCTAGTAAAAGTGGACATGTTGGTTTAACAGGGTCCAGTACACGTACTATAACATTTAAAATAGAACTTTTTTTATAATCTGTCGTCTCGTCAACACATAACCACAGCCGTGTATTTTTTAATGCACATTTAATCCTATTTACAATGTCTTCACGAACACTTGGTACATATCTACGTAACGATGAACGACTTGGTAAATTCACCTGAGGGTTGTATTTATTCCAGAACTCCCGAAATGCTGGTTTATCCAGTATGCACAGGGGAACATCACAGGCAATCAACATTAACAGTAAATCAAACATAAACTGAGGTTCCAAAGAAGACACGCCATTTTTTTTATTTTTATGCCGGTTACTATTGACATGAATTTTGCAGCCATATTTATTCCAGTACATTAAGTCTTGATCACAAACTTTACAAATTATTTTACATCCATCATAGAATAAATCCGGAAATTCAGCGATAAATTTAATCACTTTATCAGCGTACGGTTGTTTTCTACTCTTTACGCTCAACATTATTTATTATTTATTAGTACTCTATGCATCGACCAACAGATAACAACTGAAGTGTGTCGTGTCATCGTCATCGTAAACAAGCGTGCGATGGCATTGGTATTGCACCCGACCCTGAATCTACCATCGCTTGGCCAGGCTTAGAGTTTACCTTTACAGACATATATGTCGTTTATTGAAAGTATACAAAACTTTATTATATGAATATGTCGTATTTACCAATAACTGTTTCAATTAAATACCACTTAATTATGGCAAACAGATACATTAAACATACTTAATTATGAAGTGATAAATAGTAAAAGTTACTAATTTCTTTAAAATAAATTAAGGAAATAAAGCTACTGGAGTACATTTGCATTTCGATAATTTTTAATTTTAATAACCAGTTTTTACCCAACTCGGTCGCAAAGTAGGCTAGAGCATTAAGTGACAAACGTAATGTTTATTTCAAACTTATTTGCAACGTAAAAAAAGATGTCGGTACCTTTGACGGCGGTAAAGGGATCAAAGTCGCCGACGATTTTTATGTTGCAAATAAGTTTGAACTGAACCTCAGCTGGTTTTACTGCCTGCCATCTCCCGGGTTCAAATTCCGGCTTCAACCCCGACAAAGTCCAAGGGAGTGGTTGTGCGTTCTCGTTTTTTCATCAATGCAACCCCCGCCCGCCCGCCCAGCTCCGGCTTTAGATTTGGGGATTGCCTAATTTATGTGATTTATCATATTACAGAAATGCAGAATTGCAGTAAGCTACCGCTATGAGACTAATACAAGGACTTTCGTGTGGACAAGCACACTCTCATCAACAGACTGGCTTCTGGCTATTAGCTTTCATCAGTACGGAACATGCAAATGCAATCTACCAACAACAAAGAGTCCAGTTTAGTAATGTGCGGTTAACATGTTAGCGAAATGCCCATGGCGGTAGCTTATTGCAATCATTGCTTCTGCATTTCTGTAACTGATTTATTAATATATTATAACAATAGAGGAATAGGACTATAAGAAATTTTTACTAATTTTCACTTGATAAACAGTTACCTGCTGTTATCTTGTATGTATTCCATTTTTCCTTTCAAGTGTATATTTTTATTGTCAATCACGTTTCACTTGACATGTGTGTTTTTGTTTTCAGTGTGGGCGAAGACGGAGACTGGGATTATACTAATGATATTCGAACACCTGACAACGAAACAACATATCAAATAGAAGATTTGCAACCCTATACCGTGTACAGCTTTAGAGTGATGGCGGTGAATTCGATGGGGATCAGCCAACCAAGTAAACCGTCTTATTTCATGGTTACCCTTCGTGAAGGTAAGCCGTAAAGATAATTACTAACGGGCGCATTTAACTCTCAGAAAATTTACACATGTTAACTAAATTTATTTATTAACTATTATTTTCCATGCAATTAGATAATACAAACATATTTTAATTACATGATTCTTAAAATGGTTTGAATACTTACGGATTTTAGTTTTAGACAACTAAACTACAACCAAGAAATGTTGAGAGTTCAATGTCCTCCACATGTCGAGGTTTCAGCTCCGAAAAGGGGCGTGCGTGTTTGGTTTTGGCGGGGGCAAGAAGAATATGCATTTTGTTTTGAGGGTGGTTCGTCGATAGTCCTATTTCCCACATGAAATAAAAATACTTTTGCAAATGAAACTTTATTCAAATGACGAAAATAAAAAGCAGTGTATATTATTTTATACTTACTGTATGTCCATTTCATCCCCATTATCATCACTATCATTATCGCCAATGTTGATATTAATACTGATTTGATGCTGATTCATCCACGGCAAGTCTTTTGTACTTATCGGCCTATAACTTCATAAAGCGCGGTAATTCCACCTTTAGATTATTTTATCTCTCAACCATTCATGAATGTTTGCTTTCCTCCATGACTATAATATTGGCAGTTCGTTCTTTACGAAAAAATTATGGACAGTTCATCGTATAGCATATTTAACATCTTCATCAATTTCTATTTTTTTTCGACTACTTCTTGTTTTTGCCACTTGTACTTCTCCACATATTTTTTCTTCTCTCAAAATTTTCTGTAATGCTTGATTTTGGCACATGTGTATAATCTGAA
Organism: Rhamnusium bicolor; assembly: GCA_029963845.1. NCBI lineage: Eukaryota > Metazoa > Arthropoda > Insecta > Coleoptera > Cerambycidae > Rhamnusium > Rhamnusium bicolor. The sequence continues at coordinate 1,110,992 of JANEYF010003410.1, read as the reverse complement.
CACATATTTATTAACTCATCTTTTGAAAGCGAACATCTCTTGCTGGACAGTGGAATACTCGCACTATCATTTTTTTTTTTCATTTATCGATCTCTCGACCCCTCTGCCCTTTTGGACGAATATGGTCCCGGAATATCTTCCATTTTTTTGGTAAAAACGAATTCACTATAAAATCGCTAAAACACACTCTCGATATGATTATGTTTAATTAAATATGACAATTAAATTGCACTGTTACTTATTCACATTAATTACAACACAGTCACAGAAAAACTATTGCCTATAAGTTCATGCTAATATTTCATTGCAAAAATTCATACGCCTTTCGTAATCGTTATCATTCAATTTTTGAACCACACTAAATTTATATGGTTTACATTTATTTTTTCTTGAGTACATTCTGATATATCCATAGGACAAGATCTCGGACTGCATCCCTAATAGATTTTGAAGGATGTTCAGTAAAATATAATATAACATTTAGTTCCTCTTCTTCATTTGCAGTACAATTTCTTTTGCTGTTATGTAACGAACTTGTTCTTCTAAATTTTTTTATAATGTGTTTATTGTGGGCATCTTCTCTGCTGATATCGTCTTTGATATAAACGTTTGGCTTTAGTTATACTTCCATAGGAAAGAAAATATACATTTAATATATGGGTCGATTCGACGTAGAGGACCGACTTTAGTCGTTGTGATTACCGACCAAATGTTCACCAAATTTTACGTCGGCTTAAGTTGGTTGTCAGCCTATTACCAACCTTATTTAAAATTTGCCCTTAATCTGACCTACAAAAGTCGGGTGTAGGTAGTGAAACTAAGCAATTTTGTATATTATTCTATTTGTCGTACCTATCTATTTATATAAAATGGATAAGGCGTGTTTATCATTGAGTACGTATTATATACAAAATACTTCGAATAAAATTTTAATAAATCTGGTGGGGTAAAAACTGAAACGAAAGAAATTTTATTGATACATGTATATAAAGTAGGTCGAAAAATATAGTGAACCCATAAGAATAATGTTTATTTTAAGAACGAAAGTACTATTTTTATTTTTTTACTTTCAAAAAATATTTTCCGTTTCCAAAGAAAGCGCAATTGAAATATTGTTTAATTAATTTTACGAGTAAATAAAAACTTTTTTGCTTACTTTATTTGAAAAAAAGAGGCAAATTTTGTGTATTTAAAATAATTGTACACATAATCAACGTGGCCGCCTATTATTTCCTTCTGTGGAACCAGAAAATATGGCCAAGGCGGAATAAGTGCAACTATTTTTACTAATAGCGACTTCACGGTTAAATAATTTTACCTGCACCAACTTTTAGTAGGCTTTGGTGCAGAAATCTGCACTAACACTAACGTTCATTCCAAACAATCACGATAATATCGACCGTCTCTTGCAGTTGATGTATAAATCTTTACTAAATATCTATCAATACCTGAATTATCGACTGATTTTGAGGTTATGTTAGACCAAGGACCAAAAGCCTAACACCAACGTCCAACCGACGTTGCTAGACGACTACGTCAGTCAGCAACGTCTAACCAACGTTGGAATGTTACCCAAAAAATTACCTAAATCTAATTAATCAGTTACCAACGTCTAATCAACGTTGGATAATAATCTAAAAATACACTCAACGTATTAAGTAGATTTCTGACATCAAACCAATGTTGGTAAATGTGCTAGATGTGAATAGTAGGTTTGCGAGGTTCAAGCTACGTTGCTCCGACGTTGTATTATAACTATAAAATTTAAGACGCTACTTGACTAATATTTGTAATAATTCTGACCTTATAATTAGTAAAAAAGTAGTCGGTAGTCGGTAAAATGTTACTTGAGATGAATGTAGCTACCTATCAAGTCGGTTACCAACGTTATACAGAAGTAGGTGTATTACCGAAAAATTAATCGGAGCTACTTAAGTTAGTCATTAACGTCTAACCAACGTTGGTTAATAACTAAAAAGGACCAAATCTATTAAGCCACTAACCAACGTCTAACCAACGTTGGCAAGTGTTCCATAACAAACTTGACCTATTCAGTTAGTCACCAACGTCTACCCCAACGTTGGTAGGTTACTCAAAATTTAACCATACCTATTTTAGTCAGTTGTCAACGTCTAATCAACGTTGGTAAGTTATTCAAAATGTAACCATACCTATTTTAGGTAGTTGTCAACGTCTCATCAACGTTGGATAATGACTTGAAAACATATCAAACCTTATTAAGTCGTTTTCCAACGGCAAATCAACGTTGGTAAATCGTCCAGACTTAAGCAGTAGGTTTGCGAGGTCGGCGCAATATTTGGTTCGACGTCGTATTACAACTACAAAATTTAAGTTATTACTCGACTACTATTTGTAATAATTCTGACGTCGGAATTAGCGAAAAAGTAGTCGGTAGTTGGTAAAATGTTGCTTGGGTATGTTATGGTCGGACAAACAAATATCATTATTTACTATTATTACGCCAATTGATATCACTGTGTCTTCTGTTATCCTTGTGGAAGAGGAAATATTATTTAATTTTATATTTATATTTATATCTTCTATTACTATAAAATTTAAAATATTATTTTCTATGAAATGGCAAAAAATATCCCCCAACACATCTATCTTTATAATAACTATTTGGCGGCCTGTAAACTACAGAAATGCCTAAACGTTTGTTTCAGAAATTTACTTTAATTACTAAATATTCACAACCTTGATTGGACCAATAGATTAAGAGTCTATATCAGATGCAAGTGAAATATAGTCTCGATTTTACCACACCCCGCGCAGGCCACGATGCATATATACAGCCAAACCGAAATTATCGCGGCGAATGTCGAAGATGGCCGATGTTCTAGTTACAGAACGGCATAGTGGAATATTTCAGATCGGGAGATGTTGAATTATCAGAGGCGGAGTACTAGAGGTTTCGTACGACATAAACCGACGAAAAAGTTGTATTGCGTCAAGCTTATAAGCTAAGCAGTAGCTTACCCTTCATACGTCCTTGTCCTGCAATTAATATGTAAAAACAATAAAAAAAACCCGAAATTATTTTATTTACTTTGTTTAAAAATAGCTAAAGAACTAAACAACAAAACAATTAAATCGTTAATCTACAAAAAAATTTCCATTTTACCGTTTCTTATTAATGCATAGTATTATTTTAAAAATTTTTCCTATAAAATGGAAGTATCAATGTGTGTCATATCATTCAACTCAGAATGGAAAAGACGATGAAATAATATGAAAAATATATTTGTGTTATTTTAAATTTAAACTCCAATATTTTTATCAAATATGAAAGATTATGATGATGTTACATATATTGCTGAATTCAGAAAGAAATTTTTGAAATTGAGCCGCATATACAGGATATATCATTTAGAATAAAAAAAATTAAGGCAATTTCCGGTCAAACCGGAAGTAAAAGATATGTATGTGACGCGCATATTTAATCAGTATTCGGAATGTCATATGTCCATTTCCGCATATTAATGCGGGGTGTAATTTTTTTTATTTTTTCAGTTTTTCGTCGTTTTCTTTTTTATTTGACATTCAGTTGTTTTTAATTTTCGGATTCCTTAGAAAAAAGCCATTAGTATAATTTTTGAAGTTTTTTCCTAGGTTAAAAATACAGCAGAAAAATCGAGTAAGGTGCACTTAAAATGATCACCCTGTACATGAGGTTACTGCGCTTAAAATAAATCAAAAATAAAAATTATCATATTCACCTTTCATTGAGCCTTTCATTCTCCATATCAATATTTAGAGAAGGCAAAATGGGAAAACTTTCATTTATATTAGTCTCTCTACAGAAATTACCGAAAATAAAAGAAAATATTACTTTTATTAATTTACGAAAAAATTCAATTTTCACTAGTACTTACTTTTTATATTTCCTCTTTTGGGCTAATGTTCGATTTTTCGGTTTTCTGCTAGGGTATTTACGCTTATGATATGTTTTTATTTTTCCCATTGTTCTTTCACTGCACTAATAATCACTTTCAATAACACGTCTACTTAGGTGTACACTTGATTTAAAAAAAAACTGGTACAACTCTTGTAATCGAAAATCTTAATAGTTTAGTTGTGTGCATATGTCTGTAAATAGGGCTGGCCAGGCATGTCGAGAGGGGGGTGGAGAAGAAGTGACTTACCCCGGACCTGGGTTTTTTTGGAGGAGATCGTTTTCTTTGTGTTTTTAAACTTATTAAACCTTTCTCTTTTATTTTATTCAAATGGAATTTTAAAAAATAATTAGAAAATAACTTTTTCAAAACAATTTCAAGCCTGCCATATTTTTGTTTAAAAAAATAATATTTGTTACGGATAATTCTACTAATGGTTGTCATTAAAATACTAACTGAATAATGATAATTCTAATTTTAAAATAAGAACACAAAAATACCACTTGACTTTAAAAAAAATGTAAACAATGCAAACTGAACATAAAAATACAATAAAAAAAATAAAAAAAATGAACTTCAATTACGTAATACAGAATTAACTAATATTTTGTCATTGCTCCATTAGCGTCTAAAACTGCCTGAAGTCTTGCAGGCATGGACAAAATCAGATTTCTTGCAAGGTCAACTTCTTGCGACAAGTTCTCCCAAGCGTCTTCAATTATCCCTTCCAATTCTTGGACATTATTTGGATGGTTATTTAATTTTCTTATATGTTTCACCATTAGTCCCCATACATTTTCAATTGGATTTAAATCCGGACTTTTAGATGGCCACGGTAACAACTCTATGTTTTTATTAAGAAACCATTGCCTGACATGATGGGCCGTATGTATGGAGCAGTTGTCTTGTTGGAAAATAAAATTATTTTCCAGAAACACCTCTATTACTGACGGCAACATAATATTGTTTAATATTTCAATATATTTAATGGAATTGAGATGACCACCACTGTTTCAACACACACCTAACCCATTTAGGCTCATCCAAGCCCAGACATTGACTGAAAACCTTCCTAATATTTGTGGATCGAAAGTATATTTTTCGTCGTATCTAGTGGAAGGAGGCCTATATACGCGAACATGTCCATCGTTACAGGATTTAAAAACCTTTTCGTCAGAAAAGACAACTTGTCCCCAGAAGTTTTCATCATTGATTATATAGTTGAGTGCAAAAATAATCCTACCCTGCTTCTTTTCTTCTGAAAGTTTGTATTTTTTAGCCGCTGAACAACTCTTCAAGTCGCTTTGTAGTTTTATTCTTCTGCAAGCAGTAGATACCGAAGCAGGGAAATTTGTCTCTAAAATTGCATTTACTGCAGTCTGAAAAGGGTTTTCTATTAGGTAATTTATAAGATTTTCATCTTCTTGATTATTGCTCTTTCTGGGCCTACCGGAACCAACTTTACGGGATACCGTTTGCTTGGTTTCCCATTGTTTTTTAACACTCATTATCGTGGTTTTACTCACATTGTATTCAGCAGCAAGTCTTCTTATGGACCAACCATCTTCAATTTTAGAAACAATTCGAAATTTTTGAATATCTGTTAGATGTCGAACCATTTTTAATAATGACGCCTCTGATTAACGTCAAAGTGACATTTGTAAGATTATTAATATCAATCAAAGAACGAATTATTTACATAGCTAAAAGAAAGTGTACCAGTTTTTATTGAAATCAAGTGTACTCACTTTATAACAAATAAGTAAATTTTAGATATCTTTAGAATACACACGCCACTGTTGTTTACGCAAGTCGCAACGTGGTTCCTAAGTGACCGATTCCCCCTCCCGCAAACTAGTCCAGTGTATGCAAGTGCATCCGTGTTTCCGAAATATCATGCGAGATGGCAGCTATTATCGGAATACAGATATGCAGTTTTTAGTTTTCTAATAAATTTATTTTCAACTAATCCAAGAGTTGGGTCACATGAATATAAATGTTACAAACAGTGACTAATGTCGGAATGTTAAAAAATTTGGATACAAAATATTTAAAATGCATGCGAAAATTTTTTGACGACTCTAAAAAAAAAAAAATTACATTCCGACATTTAATACATATTTTTGAAAAATCTTGTAAAAAGCGCATTCAAATCGGATAAGTTTTAAACGAGATATTCGAGAATTATGATTTAATAGGGTATATAAGACTCTTAAGTACAGTAAACTTCATTTTATTAGATAAGCAAATGGCAACTCCACCTCATCGTGTTGGTCTAAGATTATTACGTATTAGGCTATAGCTTCAAACGCATCACTAGGGTCATCAGCAGAAAGCCATGTTTCACTGATGGCTATAATTTGATAATTATCTAAGTAAATAAAGTTCCTAAGTTCCAGAAATTTGCTTTGAAGAGAACCTATATTTATTTAAACGGCAAATTGATACACCATTTTCTGATTTAATAAGTATAGTTACGATAAAAATTAAATTCATTTAACGTTTTTGTTTTTGTATCTTCTAAAATTTTGATAGAGCAAGGACAATTTTTATTGGTAGCTTCTTGATTATAATTAACATTTTGATTTTTTAATTTGTTTAACCTTACATAGTTTGCACTTTGTTTTTAATTTGAGTACATATTTTACTATGAAAACAGAATTTGTAAAATTGAGGCTGATGAATTAAAATCGTGGTTTATCCGATATAATCGATTAGAGATTTAATTTAATTTTTAATTTGTAGCTTTATTGGCCCAACAGGTTAACCCCAATTACAGGACAGGTTTATAATATTTAATAATAATATATAAAATATAAAGTTAATGACAATACAATATACTGAAATATACAAACAGTATTTAAAATTAGCATAAAATATACGATGTTTATATACAGACGAGAATACATAAAATACACAAAAAAAAATACAAATATAAAGGATAATATAAGATATAAAATGTAACAATTTTTACACACAATTTTTAACACACAATGTACAAATATTTATGTTATGAAGACAAAAAAAAACCTGAATAATTAAGAAAAAAAGAAAACAACAAATATCAACTCTTACAAATCTTATCACAGATAAGTATAACATATATCTTTTTAAACAATTATTTTCCCGGCTATTTGCCAAAACGCTGAAACTTGGATTACAAAAGAGATAATATGCACATTATGTTCAGTACTACTGACTCAATAATGTTATTTTTAATTTCAACTATTCTATCTAATAAAACCAAAAATAAATAAAACACAAGGTACTCCTCACCAGTTGACACTCACTTTAAAAAACTATCTACCGACACGTGTTTCTGCTTGCTTTTAGCGTCGTCAGGGTAGCCCGCATATTTAAAGAATCCAAAGTAAGGAAACCTGTAAACCCCAATGTAATAAACATTAATGGCTTCAGAGAACAGAATAATTGAAATTATATAGTGGAAATACCCCTTATTAGGGCCAATGAAATAATTTAAAAACAAATTATAGACAGAATAGTTGAAATTAAAAATAACATTATTGAGTCAGTAGTACTGAACATAATGTGCATATTATCTTTTTTGTAATCCAAGTTTCAGCGTTTTGGCAAATAGCCGGGAAAATAATTGTTTAAAAAGATATATGTTATACTTATCTATGATAAGATTTGTAAAAGTTAGTAAATAATAATTAACAAAAATTTTCAGTTAATATTATTTTTCATTCCACTCTATATTTTAACTTTTATCAAGAAGAGGAACTTAATTTGTTTTTAAAATATCAATTCATTTACAAGTGTCTTACAGCTGTATCTAAAAGTTGTTTTTTGATATTTATATCACAGAAATTACCAATTTTGTTAAAGGTGATACACATATTCGTTATAGGCGACTTCAACAGCACATTAGTTCTAGAATTATTGCAATAGAATGTGACATTTTACCTGGATTCTAATCTAGGTATCAGAAATTTCAGTTACGCAAGTATTTCAGGACAGTCAATTTCACCGTGTACCACTTTATATAAAAATGATATAGCTGCACATTTTCGTCTTAGTTCCAAGTCATTGTAATTGAATCGTTCAAGGAGGATACCGTACTCAATTCCTCTAACCGGATAGGTACCACCAATTTTAAAACAGAAATTTTAAAAATTTCCTTTGAATTTCATCCAGAACATTTTTGTAGCAATTGTAACATGGATTCCAGATTATTGAACCATATTCAAGTTTGGATTTTACATAATATGCATAATATAAGGTGTTTAAGGCTTATAAGTTATTAAAACTCTTACAGTTTCTTATTACGAAACCAAGCATTTTCATACCTTCCGATATTTTTAAATTAATATGTTTATTAAATGATAGTTGATTATCAAAAATTATGCCTAAATCTTTGGTATCTGTACATCGGGATAAAATACTACCATTTATACTATAATTATAATTGAAAATAATTTTCCTATTGGTGAAGGATACAATTTTGCATTTACTAACATTTAAATGAAGTTTATTTAATATACACCAATTTTGTAAGTTATTAAAGTCCTCTTGTAAACAATCACAGTCAGCTTCAGAACTCATATTATTAAATATTTTGAGATCATCTGCAAAAAATAGTTTATTGCAATTGATTTGATGGCCCAGATCATTGATAAAAAATAAAAAGAGTAGAGGTCCAAGATTGGAGCCCTGTGGAACTCTAGAAGTAGCTTGACTGTCGAGCTATAACCATTGTACGATATATTGTTCTGTGTCTATTAAATAGGACGAAAAAAATATTATTAGAGAATTGCTAAATCCAAAAGTTTTTAATTTGTTTAATAACATGTTATGATCAATTTTGCCAAAAGCTTTCAAGAAGTTTGTGTACACCGCATCTACCTGTCCAAGTTTATCAATGTGATCAGATATATACTGAGTAAAGATGGTTAAATTACTAATGGTTGATCTCTTACTTACAAAACCATGTTGAGACAGAGAAATTTGCGGACATACAGACGAGTAGATTCGATTATACAAGACTATCTCGAAGACTTTCGCAAAATTCGAAATTATAGTTATACCTCGACAGTTTGCTATACACGTGGAATCACCGTTTTTGAAAATTGGACATACTTTGCCAATTTTCCACGATTTAGGAAATTTATTGGATTTCAAAGCCATAAGCACATTCTTTAACTATGAATGATGGAATCAGGTCAGAACCAGACGTCATTTTGCTTTTGAGTTTCTTAATAGCTTCTTAGTACCTTTCGCCATTTAAATTGTCAGGAATAAGAAACGGCCCGACAATGTGATCCCCTAAGATGCCAGCTCAAACATTTAACTTCTGAGGTCCTTGGGTATGAGTTTCCATGAACAAATGAGGACTGGTTTCACTCCAATACCTACAATTGTGACTGTTTACCTCCCCATTTAACTGAAATGTCGATTCATCAGAAAAAGACGTATTGTACAGTAGATTGACATAACCGTTTAATTGTTCACTAAAAATCTCACAGAATTCAAGCCGCCGATCGGGATTATCTTCGTTTAATTCGTGTACCATTTTATATTTATATGGATGAAATTTGTGGGCCTTTACAATTCGATGAACACTGCTTCGTGATACACCGGAAGCCTCAGCTACTTCCCCTGATCGATTGAGTATTATCCATCTGCAAATGACCCAGAACTGCCACTTCGATTGCTTCATTCCTAATCGGTCGCTGAGGTTCATGCTTCTTGTTCCCTACAGAACCTCTTTTCATATATTTTGTCAATAATTGTAAAATATACTGAGAACCCAACCCTTCTATCTGGGTGATTTATATTGAATATGCGCTCCGTAGCTCTAGCACAATTATCGTTTTTAAAATAAATGCTGACAATTTCTATTCTCTCCTGAAGGGTATAAACCATTTTGAGAACTCACTCTGGTAAAATGTATCTCGATTTAAAATTGGTTGTGAACAAATTAATGTTCAAGGTCTATCAAATACTTATGAGTCTTTTATTATTCTAAAACTAAACGGACAAGGAAAGTGTTTTTTGTCGATAAAACTCGTATTGATTTGAGAGCACTAAAAAATGTAGTTTTTTTATAAATTCCAATACCCAGTGCCGTGTATTTTAGATATTTTAAACGATTTCGATTGTGTGTAATCATCAAAAATAAAATTATTTTCCTTAAGAACGAATCGATAAAAGTTAAAAAAAAAATACACAGTTATGTAGGGAATTGAAAGACCTTTCAAAAAGATGTATAACTCGACCCCCCTTGCCATTTGAATTTTTTTGAGGGGGTGGCCGTGTAGGGTAGAGGGATGATGATAGGTATGCAAGTATTACATTAAAATATGTCCCCCTTGGAAACAAGGTCGATGTGTTGCACCAATTTTTCAAAATATTTTTATCTCTTAAAGTTATTCAGGGTGCCTTTGGGACACTCTGTATATGCTTAACTCGTTTTTTAACTTTAGTGTCCTTTTGCATATGATGATTTTTGACGACCTCGGGATTTTGACGCATCAGTACATAAGCATTGATTTTATATAAAATTCAGCTTGTAGCAATAAAACTCCCACAGAAGTCACAATGAGCATATTTATGCTCAATTTGAAATGTTTACCATATTTTCGATTTTTCGATTAAGTGAACTAGGATAATTAAGCAAGAACGAATTTTATTTTAAGTAAAACTCATTCTATGTCTCTCAGTGTAAAAATGCAGAAAAATTCACCTCCTTTAATGTAACTGATTTGTTCTTAAATTATATGGATATGTCAACGGTATGGTTAGCCATGTCTAAGGTCAGATGACTCGGGTCGATCAGGTATGGGGTATAATGGATGAGCAGGCCTGGTGGCATCACCATCTTTCAAAGGGGGTAAAAAACGATAGGTTCTATATATCCAGGATGTGAGCACGTTAAAAATGAAAACCATGTGAAAGTGGGAATTTGGCGTGGCATCACCATCTTTCAAAGGGGGTAGAAAACGGTAGGTTCTATGTATCCAGGATGTGAGCACGTTAAAAATGACAACCATGTGAAAGTGGGAATTTGGCGAAATTTACAAGTTGGGGGTGCCAGTTCTTACAGAGGCACTGATAAGCTTATTTCCGGGCGTCGCGTCGATGATCGGCTTTAGTAGCGGAAATAAAAGAGCTAGGTGAGAAAAATTAAAAATTAAAAATAAATTACAAATATTTCCCACTGCTATTCTAACCTTCGTGCGGTATTGATTTAATAAAAACTGTAATCAAATTTAGATGTTAAAATTAAGTTAGGAACATTAAGAAATGGGAAATTTATTGCTTTAAGGTATCACGAGGAAAATATATAAAAGTCTAAGGCGAGAAGACCGAATTTAAAGCTCTACTAAATAGTTAAAAACGGATGAGTCAGTTTTCGTTAATTTATCTACAGAATTTTACGGCTTATTCGCGATTTAGTTAAAAATGCAGATTTAGGTTTATTCGATATGAATGCCACAGCCATGGAAAATAACGATAAACCAACAGTGGAATAGATTGGAGCCGTTTTTTATGTGTCTACGAGAAATCATTTAATTAAGAATATAACAATATTTCATTAAAAAATAGATTAACGTTTAGCAAATAACGTAATATAACTTACAAAATTACAAATTTAAAATATACACTTAACAGTAAGTCAATGTTAATAAAAAATATGACATTAATAGTGAAGTATTTCCCACTGACGCCAAAATAGTTAATACTAAACTCGACGCGTGTTTCACCAACCTAGTTAGCATCATGTGTTGATTAAAACTAAATTTTAATCACCTCTTGACGATGACAACTTGATTGGCGAAACACCTGTCGAGTATAGTTTTGGTGTTTGTAGCGCTACCTCAGTATTAATTAACCCTGTAAATTTTCCAGCTTATTGCAAACATTTATTGTGGTATGGTGGTTCTAAAAAAATAATAAAACGTTTGCAATATTAAAAAACAGCTCAGTAGAAGCAAATAATGATTGATCAAGTTCTTAATGCGTTTATAGTTGATACCATTTTAATATGGAGATTGAGTTTTGATTATAAAACTTTATATGGGAAAAAATCACTAGAGATAATAACAATATTATTCCAAAAAGCGGCTTGTAAGTCGTAGGTATATTATTTGGAAAGTTAATCACTATTCGAATATCCAGAGGAGGCTTAGAAACGCCAATGATGAAATGACCCTTGGGAAGGTGACAGCAGAGAATCGAAAATGGAATGCTATCAAAGTTTTATGCAATTTGACAAACTCCTATAAAACTTTAAATATACCGTTTATGATTCCGCGGCCAATTTTAGATAAAGCGACTAACAATACGTGAACGTTATAATCTATTGCTAAACGTACTTTTAATTTCATTTAAAAGCATTTCTAACACAGATCTTGGTTACCTATTTCTAAAGTTTGAAGCGACACTAATTTCACATCCCAATTTTTTACTTTGGAACAACGGGGGAGGGCTGAAAATCAACTATGTTGAGCTCTCTTCCCTTTGTGTAATTTATTGTATAATTTTTTTGCACAATAAATTTATTTATTATTATTTATTATTATTATTACGAAGGCATTCTCCCGTGATTGCCGTTAGGCGATAAAAGTAAACTATCCGATTATTATACATGCTATAACATTTTCGGTAGTCTTTACCGCCTTTTTAGCTGCTGTCAAATTACTGTTTTACTTTAGTTTTGTAGTACAGTGCCATGAGGCAAGCAGGTGCCAAAAAGATAATTTGTTATTGTATTGCGATTCACAAAAAAAGAAATAAAAATACAACTGTTATCTCGAGAGGGCAGGCCACATTAAATCATCGACTATAGTCTGTTTCTTATTGGAAAGGAGTAATAAATCACTGGCACCCAATCCATGGAGGTACCTTTTCTTTTCGAATTGTTTTCCATAATAATAATAATGTCATGCACATTTACAAAAACTTAAATATCCAATTTGGACAAAATTCTAAATGCACGTAAAGAAGATGATGATAGAAATAGTAATAAATTATGAAAAACTCTACAATAAATAGATTTTAGCTGAAAGAAACACAACAGCAAATCACTTTTAATGGAAAAAGACGAAATTATTTTTTTGTTGAAGAAGCTATACAAGGAACCTTCATAAGTACACACGCAGGTCCTAAAATCTACCACACTCACGCCTATGAGCACATTATTCTTCTGCAACTTCCCTAAAAGAGACCAGCTTTCTTTACAAAAAGTAAGAAAGGTAGATCCCATAACTCATTCGGCTCCATAAATTTCTTTTCGAGATGTCTATGTATTAATGCCTCCAATGGTGAGTGGAGGTTTCTTACTCCAATCTGCTCATCCGATAAATAAGATCATCTTTCACTCTCATTGTATGAAGGTTCCTATTTAGACAACAGTGTCCTGTTATCAGGCTTACTATCCGTCTCATTCTTTCTGTATTGTGCTTTAATAGCCACTTAAACTTAGGGACTCTCGAAGGCTTATATGGAGTCTTGATTGTCTCATTCTGGGTGCTAGAGTCCAATGGTTAAACTGTGCCATGGCCCAATTCCGAAGTTCTGACGTAATCAGAATTCGTGGTATGCAAAAAGCTGGTTCAGAGCCAGGAAAGAGGTTTTAGCACTGTCTCCCGTCAAACGGTCTACTTCTGCTTTACATTTTATGCCACCCGTACAAGTTGTACTGAGTTATGCTCAAACAATTCAGCCAGAATTATTTCGACAATTCAGTACCAGAAGTCACTTTATTCGATTCAAGAGCCCTCAAAGCCGCCTCATTGACTGATTGATTACATATAAAAATATGCTTTTATTTATTGCTTGTTAACAAAACACCTGGTGAGACTTTCGTTTGCACATAATAAAATGGCATATACCTTAATTTGGAACACACTAAGATACTTATCTCAAGGTATCGAAATACGAACCTTTGGTTTGTATCCATGTATGGCAACACTAGTTAACTCCTGGGTCTTTGATCCGACTACATATAAATAACACATGTTTAGGTTTGTTTCGCCAATAACTTACAAATTGATTTAAATGTGTTAAGGGACTCTTAAGATCAGTATAATGGTTTTGTGGTAAAAATAAAAATATTTATTTGGATATGACATGTCTAAATGAAGAATATACGGTTGGAAAGATGTTGCAGGAAAAAAACATTAAAAATACTCATCAAACTCATCTAGAAAGTTGGTTATAGTGTTATAAACTTCCCATTAATTTTCATACGTACTTCTAAAAAACTGACGCATACCTACTTAAAGAAACTGTTCTATAAAGAGAATTATTTGAAAATCCTATATGAAGAATTGTTTAATTAAAAATTAAAATTTACTTCAGAAAATGGATTCTATATAATTGCCATTGGGGGATAAGAATAAACTATCCGCTATAATATGCATGCTGTAACTTTTTCAAAAGTCTTTTCCGTCTTTTTAGCTGCTGTCAAGTTACTGTTTTACTTTAGTATTGTAATATAGTGTCATGAGACCGGCCGGGACCAAAAGTAGTAAAGTTCCAACAAAGTAAAATGTAGGGTCTATATTTTGCAGTGCTGGTCTATTGAAATAAAATATTTATTTGACTTTTCCCCCCATCAAGTTTGTCATTTTATTTCTCTTATAACATCCATCAGTTACGTTCTAAAATCATTTTTAAACACACCTATACCAATTTTACACCACAATACAATTATTGTTATTTTACAATACTTAACTGGTAGTTGAGGAAATTGTATAGTAAAGCTAGTTCCTACTTTTATTTGTGTAACACAGTTTCATACAGTAAATAAGGGTAATGGAACGATAAATAACATAATTTTTAATTGACATTTTTAAATTAAAAATTTATCAAGTCCTTTTACTTATTAGTTTTTACAGTCGCGTTAGGTAAATACAGATCGTGTGATATTTTTTTAACTGAATAGAAACCAAATCAGATGAGATTTGTCGGGGATATCAAAAGCGTCATGTGTCTTATTACTTAGTAAAATACAGGATATTTTCTTAACATGGACGATATCTCGGACCACCCAACAGTTACATGTAAAACATTTTAAAAATACTTTATATATTTCGTGATTTTTCTCAACTTAAATATCAAGGTATTACGCAAGGTAACATCGTTAGACTCATTCGTATTTTCTATTCACTTCGTCAATATATTTTACTAGCTAAAAATACTTTGTATTTTTTCTTGATATTTATTTATTTATTTATTTATTTATTTATTTTACACGATTCAACACGTGCAAAAACCCAATTACAGAATAGGAACAATACAAAAAAAAGATATAGGTATACACATAATCCATAAACATTGATATTTGATAAGATAAATATTAAATATGAGTATACACAGAGACAAATAGAATAAGGAATATGCCAAAAAGTCAAAGAAAAAGGGAAAAAAATATATCAGGAAATGTATAATAATATGGAACCAACCAAAAAGAAGGGAAGCAATAAGGCAACTATAAATTAAACTTTTTTAATTGTCTGGATATTACAGGATATAATATCTATTGCGCAATTTAGAGAGTTATAATTATTACACATATTGTACAGAGAAGTCTAATTTTTTTATATCCGTTCATGCAGTTGATAAATAAAACAAATTTCTCTATCAAGCCCAACTCTACGAGTATGAAAATTTAACATGCCTAAAATTAGAGTACAGTTTATATTGTTGTGCAAAAAAATCAGATATGTTTTTATGCGTCTATGATCAAGTTAGTCGAAACCAAAATTTGCAAGAAGTTCGTATTGAGGGAAACCAAAAGCAGAATATTCCCCATCTGTTCTAAACTTGGCATATTTTAAAAATCTGCGTTGACGCATATTCTGAATTTGGCACACACGGTATTACTAGTATATTACTATCGTTGACAATTCTAAAATACTGAAAATAATTTGATTAATATTTACCTAATATTAGTACACTTGATTTCAAAAAAAATTGGTACAACTCTTGTAATCGAAAATCTTAATAGTTTAGTTGTGTGCATATGTCTGTAAATAGGGCTGGCCAGGCATGTCGAGAGGGGGGTGGAGCAGAGGTGATCTACCTCGGACCTGGGTTTTTGGAGGAGATCGGTTTTCTTTGTGTTTTTAAACTTATTAAACCTTTCTCTTTTATTTTATTCAAATGGAATTTTAAAAAATAGTTAGAAAATAACTTTTTCAAATCATATCATTGTTTAAAAAAATAATATTTGTTACGGATAATTCTACTAATGGTTGTAATTAAAATACTAACTGAATAATGATAATTCTATTTTTAAAATAAGAACACAAAAATACCACTTGAGATTAAAAAAAATTTAAACAATACAAACTGAACATAAAAATACAATAAAAAAATAAAATAAATGAACTTCAATTACGTAATACAGAATTAACTAATATTTTGTCATTGCTCCATTAGCGTCTAAAACTGCCTGAAGTCTTGCAGGCATGGACAAAATCAGATTTCTTGCAAGGTCAACTTCTTGCGACAAGTTCTCCCAAGCGTCTTCAATTATCCCTTCCAATTCTTGGGCATTATTTGGATGGTTATTTAATTTTCTTATATGTTCCACCATTAGTCCCCATACATTTTCAATTGGATTTAAATCCGGACTTTTAGATGGCCACGGTAACAACTCTATGTTTTTATTAAGAAACCATTGCCTGACACGATGGGCCGTATGTATGGAGCAGTTGTCTTGTTGGAAAATAAAATTATTTTCCGGAAACACCTCTATTACTGACGGCAACATAATATTGTCTAATATTTCAATATATTTAATGGAATTGAGATGACCACCACTGTTCCAACACACACCTAACCCATTTAGGCTCATCCAAGCCCAGACATTGACTGAAAACCTTCCTGATATTTGTGGATCGAAAGTATATTTTTTCGTCGTATCTAGTGGAAGGAGGCCTATATACGCGAACATGTCCATCGTTACAGGATTTAAAAACCTTTTTTGTCAGAAAAGACAACTTGTCCCCAGAAGTTTTCATCATTGATTATATAGTTGAGTGCAAAAATAATCCTACCCTGCTTCTTTTCTTCTAAAAGTTTGTATTTTTTAGCCGCTGAACAACTCTTCAAGTCGCTTTGTAGTTTTATTCTTCTGCAAGCAGTAGATACTGAAGCAGGGAAATTTGTCTCTGAAATTGCATTTACTGCAGTCTGAAAAGGGTTTTCTTTTAGGTAATTTATAAGATTTTCATCTTCTTGATTATTGCTCTTTCTGGGCCTACCGGAACCAACTTTACGGGATACCGTTTGGTTGGTTTCCCATTGTTTTTTAACACTCATTATCGTGGTTTTACTCACATTGTATTCAGCAGCAAGTCTTCTTATGGACCAACCATCTTCAATTTTAGAAACAATTCGAAATTTTTGAATATCTGTTAGATGTCAAACCATTTTTAATAATGACGCCACTGATTAACGTCAAAGTGACATTTGTAAGATTATTAATATCAATCAAAGAACGAATGATTTACATAGCTAAAAGAAAGTGTACCAGTTTTTATTGAAATCAACTGTACTACATTTTAGACAAATACTGCAAGTATTTAAAAATACTGTAAGTAGTTGAAAGTACAACTATTTTAAAAAAAGTACTTGCCGTACTTGAAACTACTGTAATGATTTCAAAAATGCACAAGTTTTAAAAATATTGAACATGCTTTGAACGGTATTTACTTAATGCTACTGCAAATGTTTGATTTTCAGTACTTTACTGAATATTTCAAGTAGTTCTAAAGAGTACTGGTACTTAATACTGCAAGTAAAATAAAAATTATTGATACTGGTTACTGCCAGTGCCTTCATTGTGTACTGGCTCACAGCTCCGAGTATAACCCTAGCTCGTGCAGCTTCGTCTTTAGATTCGGGGGTTGTTTAATTTCTGTGGTGTTTATTTATTTATTATTTTATTAGTTCAATGATTACGGCAAATTATTTTTTTACATAATATGCATAAGAAGATTCTGACGTAAAGCTGTAATGCGATTCATAGTCTCATCTTAGTATATTACGACATGTTATATTGGCTACTCTGTTAAGTGAAGATAAGGCATCCTTCAACAGTACACAATACGTTACGTTAAATTTAGTTTGAACTTCCGTAAATTCGGCTATATTTCTGAAGCATTCTCTGAAAACAAATGGTCAAATTTCAATGGAAGATTTAAATACCATTTAGCCTGTCTAGTTTACAAGATAAATACATTTCAAATGAATGTTCTACTTGCATTAGGGTTCGGTCTATAATGACCCCGGAACATAATGCTTCGTATAACACTATTAATATTTTTAATGAAATTTCCAAGAACATGAACCTTTGTCTACCGATTACAGCATTTGGCGAATGTCTTTTATATGAAAATTTGCTAATTTTAACATAACTGTTGGTGCAGCATTAGATATGTTAATTTAATAATATAGTCAACATTTCTCTCCGTTCATTTTATAATAAAGCTTCGTAGGTCGAATACCACCAACGCCTTAAGTTTAACTTTTAATATTAAATAATATCTGGTGCTATTATGTACTCATCATGAAAATTATTTTTGTTTTCTTAGTATATCGACATACAATTAAGATGCTTATAGTCTAATATTGCAACAAAAAAGAAAATGAAACTTGTAATATTTTTTATAAGCCTAAAATACAGTTTTTGTTGAACTCGCGTTCAACTTTATAGCATCGGTATTTTAAGTGGAACACCATATCTATTTTTACATTTTTATTTCAACCGAAATTAATTTTGATTAAAATTTTATAATAAATGGTAGACTAATAACTAAAGCTAGCCGAGGTCACCTGGCCGACAGAGCCGTCATATGACTCTTATATTTACATCATATCATAATACTTGAATAAGTACAATAAATGGAAATAAATGTTAACAATAATGTTACATTTTATAAAAATTTGTATAAAACTCACCCTTTTAAGCAGATTTATGAAGTAGTTTGGTTGTCGTCATCACAAAGTGGGGAAGATCTATAGTATAATCAGGTATGTTTCTACAGCTGTCTCCGTCAGCGGTGTTCGCTTTGGTGAAATAATATGTTTGTATTTTGAAAATGACTGTTCGACAACTACGGATGTAATACAGGCATAAGTACAACAATCTGTGAACTCACTTAACGAAGTTGTAGATGCACCATCACAAATTTGTCTTAATTTGCTAAAATCAGGATCTTTCTGTAATACACTCTCGAATTTTTCACTAACGCGATTATTTTTTGCGTCATTTATAGCCTGTAGCTGTATATTTACGTCGTCCACTATTTGCAGCGATTCCACTAACGACAACGAACTATTTTGCAATTTTTCTATTGCGTCGTGTAGTCCTCATTTAATTGTTATTAATAGTTTTTAAATCTGTTTCAAGGGAAACGTCTTGAAAGCTTGTCTGGCTTTCCCTAATAGCTGCAGCCTCGTTAGAGTTGAACTGTAGTATCACAGCTTTTATTTGTTGAAAATATTCAACATAATAAAAAGCCGCTTTCAACCACGTTCCCCAACGTGTAAGAATCGGCTCTGGTGTTTCAGGGATACCAGGACACTGTCTGTGAAATGCTCGAAGCCGTTTAGGAGATTTGAGAAATACTTTTTTTGTATTTGCTATTAATGCATCTACCTCTGGAAAACATTTTCGAATCGTCTCTGCCACAAGATGTAACGCATGCACTTTACACGTAACATGTAAAAACCTACAATTGTCTCTTTGAAGAGAACGGCCTACCATGCGCATTGTCGCGGCACCATCAGTCACAAACATCAATACTTGACTTGTTGACAGTTCAAATTTTTCGAATGTCTCCAACGCCACACGCGTAATTATTTCGCCAGTACACGCAGTTAGTCTTTTACTAGCTAGTAAAAGTGAAAATGTTGGTTTAAGAGGGTCCAGTACACGTACTATAATATTTAAAATACAATTTTTTTTTACAATCTGTCGTCTCGTCAATACATAACCAGAGCCGTGTATTTTTTTAATCCACATTTAATCCTATTTACAATGTCTTCACGAACAGCTGGAATATACCTACGTAACGATGTACGACTTGGTAAGTTCACCTGGGGATTGTATTTATTCCAAAACTCCCGAAATGGTTGTTCATCCAGTATGTGTAGCGGAATATTACAGGCTATTAACATTAACAATAAATCAAACATAAACTGAGTTGTCAAAGGCATGCCATTTTCTTTATTTTGATTTTGCACGGTATTGATATGACGACGACAATCTGTTTTGTGCCAGCACATTAAGTCTTGATTGCAAACTTTACAAATTATTTTGCATCCGTCATAGAATAAATGAGGAAATTCACCGATAAATTTATTCACTGTGTCCGCATACGGTCGTTTTTTACCCTTTGGCGCGTTTGACATTATGTATAATTTATAGGTACAACCTCACGCATTAACCTTTCAAATAAGACTGCAGCATAAATCACTTCTATATCGGCACGTGTGCCGCCAGCGCAAGACCGTGACTGTACTCCAGCCACCTCGGCCAGCTTTACTAATAACTAAAGCTGGCAAATCGTGCGGCGAGAAATAGGCGTACGCATCATAATAAGCGCAATAATGGAAATTAACTAGTAACAAAAGCAATAAACTGTTACAATTTATAACAATGTATGCACAACTTACCCTCTTACCTAAATTGATGAATTACCTTGCTTATCACAAACTGAAGAAGATCTGTAAACACTTTTCAGCATCAGGTATGTTTCTATGGGTGTCTCAGTGAGTGATGTTCACTTTGGTGAAAAAATATGCTTATATTTTGAGAACGACCGTTCGACATCTGTTGATGTATACAAGCATACTTAAAATAGTCTTTGAACGCATTTAACTGATCTGTACCATCAGTACCATCACAAATTTGTTTTAATCTGGTAAAACCGGTGTCTTGCTTTAACACACGTGCGAACTTTTCTCTAACGCGCTAATTTTTTGCGTCACCTATATCGTGTAGCAATTCATTTACATCGTTCATTATTTACAGTGACTCCGCTAAATATTCAGCATAATAAATAGCTGCCTTCAACCATGTTCCCCAACGTGTAAGAATCAGCTGTGGTGATGTGTTGACGCGACGACAGATTGTAAAAAAAATTCTATTATAAATGTTATAGTACGTATACTGGACCCTTTTAAACAGGTAACAAGAGACTGAATGTACTGGCAAAGCAATTACGCGGGTGGTGCTGGAGACATTAGAAAAATTTTATCTATCAACAAGTCAAGTGTGGATGTTTGTGACCGATGGTGCCGCGACAATGCGTTTGGTAGGCTGTTCTTTTCAAGAACACGGTTGTAGGTTGGTACATGTTACGTGTAAAGTGCATGCTTTACATCTTGTGGCAGAAACTATTCGACAAGGTTTTCCAGAGGTTGTGAAGCGCTACTCACCCACCGCAATGGTTATTTGCGTGTGTGTCATGTCACTTTGGCACTCTTCAGTACAGTAGCTGTACTTTGGAACTTTTCTATGAGCGGTATGACAGAAGCTAGGGTAACTCAGTGAAGATACGGAATGCCAGGCGGTCTATGTGTGTGTGGTTGTCGTTTGCGTAGTAATGGACAACTTCACCTCACCTGCCGAAAATGATTCTCGGTGTACCAACAAATTTATTACTTATACCTTTGTCTTTAAATAAAAGTCAAAATTTAAACTGTACTTATCATATTTATTTACGACTGATTTCTTCAAAGAATAAAAAAAACCAAATACACAGACAAAAGAAATTAATATCTATTTACAACTCTATTAAGAAATGTAGGGAAAAAATGTAAATATTAGTTTGTATCTACAAGCAATCAGCCTAGGAACCAAGCAAGAGGTTTATGATATATCGAAGTTTCGGAGACTACATCTACGGTATTTATTATAAGCAGGAAATATCAAAATAATTACTACAAGCAGTTATAAAAGCAATCTACGATTACTAGTGTCTACAGCAAGCGGTTAGTGACTTTATGGTCGCTTAAGGCGGAATTACAGCGGACGGGAGGTGTAGAACTATCCAGGTGCTAGTGTTACGGAGTGCAGCCGTGCCACAACGGGAGGATGTCAATCCAGGGACAGACGGTATATTTGACTGGCTACTCGCGGACGTGCTATATCGGTAGATCAGTGAGTTATGTCTCTAGTGAATACAAATATAACACGATATGGTTACGATATTACACCACGATCCAGATAAAAACATTACTCGTGTTGAACAGAACGGTTATTACTACCCACGGCATGGTGAGGTTCCTTTCTTAGATCCAGAGAAAAATCTTACTCGTGCTGAATCTACTATTGAAATCCCAATATGCTTGATCTCGTGCTATAGCACTAGGCTCCAATATATTAATTCGCGTTTTTAAGCCATACTGTCCCTTGAGTTAACCAGGCCAGAGATATGCTGGCAGAGTTAAAGTGTATTTTCGCACGAGGGGTTATCACCTTTATCTGCAAGCCTTCGTGTTTCACCACTCAGATGTAGTGGCTACGGATCGACAATGACGCCGCGAGGCACAGTAAGGTTCCTTTCTTAGTTCCAGAGAAAAACCTTACACGCGCAGAACAGAACAGATAGTACTTCCCACGGCACGGTGAGGTTCCTTTCTTAGAACCAGAGAAAAACCTTACTCGTGCGGTATTTACTAATGAAATCCCGATATGCTCGTAGCTAAAAAAGATAACCGGGATTTACTTGTTGAACTACGATATTTTCCGAATATCTCGGGTCATACGGTATTTGTAGACAATTAACGGACAAAAAAATATAGCAAAAATGCGGACACAAACGGTAAATGCACCAACATCAACAATAAAGCAATAAAATAGTAAAACAGAATTTCTTACCATTGGAGGATTCGTCGGAGCACCCTGGAGTTCGGAAACGGCTTTTACGGTACGGCCGGAGTGTCTAACCAGTTGCGAAAAGATGATATTTGTGACTCGTGCTTGCGGTTTTATTCACAAATCCCATACCCGAAAGTCACGTGCCCACGTGTTTCAAGAGAATTTGAACTTCTGGTGCGCGGGTCGTAAATATATTCCAAGCAAGCTTGGCGTATAGTGCATAAACAAATTCCCTGCATTATTTAACATAAGCAATTGTTTACAAAATATTCCGATGCCGGGAATCGCTTTCTCATAATTTTAAAACTGTACTTAGAAAAAGAAATCTTTAAAAACGGTCATGGATTAATATTTTACTATAAATCCAACAATAATTTATTTTATAAATTATTTAGACAAAAATAGAAGCGTCTTCTTTTGTCATTAACAACTATTCTTAATTCGGCTTTGACATTAACTAAATTAATTTTCAACGTCTTACTTGGCAGCTGTTTAGTAAAAACACAAGTGGTTCATCATTAGGATAATAAAATAACTTAAAATTACCCTGAAAATAAATCAGTTTAAAACAGTTATGCTTAATAAATAATTATTATTCCACATTCTGGACACTTGAAAGAATTTGAACTCTGGTTCAGAATGGTTCCAATGGAAACATTCATACTAATTATAGTATATAGGGTGTACCAAAGTGAAAGATGAACTCAATTAAGTCTTATTACCTCCGAAACTGGTTACCGGAAAAATCCCTTCGTTACGAGGTAGATGCATTAACAGCAAGTACAAAAAAAAGTGTTTCTTATATCTTCTAAATGTCTTCGCGCATTTCACACCGAGTGTCCCAGTATTCCCGAACCACCACAGCCGATTCTTACAGGTTGGGGAACATGGTTGAAGGCAGCCTTTTATTATGCTGAATATTTACAACAAATAAAAGCTGTAATACAACAATTCATTCCTGACGAGGCTGCAGCTATTTAAGAAAGCCAGACAAAATTGGAAGATATTTCCTTTGAAACAGCTTTAAAAACTATTTACAAGATTACATGATGCCATAAGAGAATACAAAACAGTACGTTGTCCTTAGAGGAGTCACTGCAAATAGTGGACGAAGTAAGTCGACTGCTACACGCCATAGGTGACGCAAAAAAAAGAGCGGGTTAGAAAAAAAGTTTGCACGTGTGTTAAATCAAAAACCGGTTTTACCAGATTAAGACAAATTTGTGATGGTACTGATGGTGCATCTCCTGATCAGTTAAGTGCATTCAAAGACTATTTTAACTATGCCTGTATTACGTCAATAGATGTCGAACGGTCGTTCTCAAAATACAAGCATTTTTTTTCACCACAGTGAACATCACTTACCATAGAAACATACCTGATGTTGCAAAGTTTTTACAGATCTTCTCCAATTTGTGATAACCAAACTAGTTTATTAGGCTAGTTACGAGGGTAAGTTGTGCATACATTATTATGAATTGTAACAGTTTATTGCTTTTGTTGCTAGTTAATTTCTTTTATTACGCTTATTATGATGCGTACGTCTATGTCTCGCCGCACAATTCTGCCAGCTCTACTAATAACAATACCTATGCACAAATATGCACACACATGCTAGAATAAAAATAGACTAATTTTTAGAAAAACACAGTGAGTTCAAACAATAATAAAACAGTATCTTATTCAGGTTCCGGTAGCTATTACCCAGCGATCCCAGCTTGGCACTTTGGCGGCACAGAGAGAAGCAATATCGCTAGTGTGGGGCAGAAACGAACAAAACTGCTTTACATTGAAAGGACGGGGTTTAGACCATTGCGCATCCAAGCTCAAGTGCCAAACTAGGATAAGTTATTTGTAAATAACATCAGGCATTTTTCTTGTAAACTACTATAGGTAGGTAAAAACGCATTAAGAGTAAAAAAGATTTTTTGTACATAATTCTAAAATGTAGTTCAATTTTTTTCGGAAGGAACACACAAATCCATAGCACACTACAATTCAGTTCTTTCAAATGGAATGCTATGCAGAGTTAGTCAATTTCGAGCCTCATCATTAGGATCTTGTAAACAGTCTGAAATACAAACAAGGTTAAATTAGGGCAAAGTTGCGGAATTACTGTGTAATATGACGAAAAAAAAAATACAAGGTATTTTGTGTCGTTTTCAAGATTCCTGAAAAAAACTGAAAATTTGAATATCTGTTTTTCTTTGATAATTTGGTTATGAAGATACAAATGGACAAAGTAAGGGCACTTCTCCACAGCACATTTTTCTCCTCTATTCGTAGGTGGTCACCAATTTTCTGTACGACGCACAGTGTGGCAAGATACCCCAAAAGCTGGCATTAATTCATAGAACGAGTTTGGTAAAATTTTTGTTATTGAGAATAGCCGACGATGGTTATTAATGTATAAATAAATCAACTTTATGACGTTTGCTTGTATTTTGCGATATACAGGGTGTAATTAAAAAAATAAAAATCTAAAATAAAAATAAAATTTATAGTACTCAATTTTTTTATACATTATTTGTCCAGGAGTATGCAAAACACTTAAAGAACCTAGTAATATATTTCCTTTATTAAATTAAGAATTCACAACTTAAAGTTTTATTAATATTTGTGAATAGAAATGAGTATGTCCTATCCGTAGTGATTAATCGTCTGCGTCTGATGCAGATAAGGAACAGTCATTCTCATTCTCTGAATTATCTGCAGAAATATTGGGGGCAATTAATAAGTCGAATACTTCCCTAGGAAAATGTTTAATTTTTTTTTTAGGAAGTTGTCTATAACTGGTTATTACTGGATTCGATGTAATCAGCATTAAATGAAACACATCCTCTTCGCTGTTCTTTAAAAATAACTTATTTTTTTAGGTATAATAAATTTTAATATTAGTCGTCCCCCGATGATTCCAGCTTGGTTAGCGAAACGCTTGTAGTATACTATGCAGTACTTATGTTTTTGTAGCATCTGATCAGGTGTTGTAACCCTGTTCAGGTTATCATTTTTTAATTAAAATGTTCAATAACTTTTACATTTATCGAACAATTGTTTTCAAAAACAATAGGGTTCTTCCTCCAACTAACAGTAACTTACAGGCAAAATTCCAATACGATCAGACTTTCCACTCTTAAGTTATCGTGCTTACAAAAAACGTGACGGACGGACGGACAGACAGACAGACGGACGGACAGACAGACGAACATTTTGAAAGTCATTCAGAATTCAACGACTAACACAATGATAATGATAAAAATGTGCCGATTAAATGCAATATACTCTTCGTTTTAGTTGCGAAGAGTATAATGATATACTGTAGGGTTGTTGAAAGAGGCAAATAAAATAATAAGGGGTAGACACGAGCATTTGATTTAGCTTTACTATGAATCTATTCTAGTATTACTATAATAATATATAAAATTTTACGTGGGGAAGCGTGAGGAAGTTAACTATTACATTAGAACAATACGTAAATATTTGGCACTTCGGAAAGGCATTATCAAAATGTTATTAAAATTATTTCATTCATAAATTAAAAATAAATCCATTAAATTTACATAATACATACCTGAGGGTGTTGATGGGTCCATTTTCAAACAAAGTAATAATATCGAATTTGAAAAAACACAAAGTAATTTGTTAGGATAATATTTAATTTAAAAATACACGCGTCAACCGCAGTTACATAGACCTTATGCCTGCGGGTTTGGTAGCATGCATCAAGATTAAGTGGTGGGGGAAAACATGCCCCTATTCATGCTGATAATAAATAGCAACAATACTTTGTTCGATGCGACATTTTATTTTTTCATTTTTTGCCAGCTTTCGGGGTATCTTGCCACACTGTGCGACGTGTCGTTGCTTCAGGACTATCACTAACTTAATTTTTTTAAATACGGACCTGGATATTTATTTTGCTTATTTGACAACTTCTCACCTCGAAAACACAATGACATACGAAATTTTTTGATTTTCTGATATTTTGTCTTTCAAAATCTGTTTTTTATAAAAATTTTCAACATACGGACCTGTCTATTTTTAATAAAATGTATGTGTAACTGAATAAGAATAAGTTTACGATCTTTCGTAAATCTTCAGTGATTGCGTGATTTTGATTCGTTGTAGCTGCGGGAGCCTGTATACTGGTTTTAGTTAAATGAAAGAAAACATATAACTTTACCATGCATAATTACGTACTTGGATCTCAATACAGTCCTGTTGAAATGAGGTCATCCCACCAGTTAACTCAGCCTGATGCATTTTTTTGGTACAAAATAAACCATGCTTTTTGGTGAAAACTAAAAGTTGGGTTATAGAACAGTTGTATACTATTCCCTTGGGGCTTGTGGTCAATATCAGTAGATTGTAAATATGTCATCGTTGCCATTTTTAAAATAAATTGGAAATTACCTAAAAGCTATTTCCTATATTGGTTTCTGTTTTTATATAAAATATATCTGACAACATTCATTCATGATTAATCACTCAATTATAAAACCAGGTTTTTTTAGCGATGCACATTATTACAGAATATTCTCTGATCAGAAACATATATTATTTTAAATATCATAAAGCCTTCGGAATTATTAAAAATTAAAATACGGAACGAGTCATTTTTATGTTATACATGATTCAATTTTGACGCTGTATTTTGCACAAAATATACTTGGCGTTCTATACTAAAACTTTCAGGGCTTATTTGCTGTAAGAAGTAACCGATAAAAGTTTGATAGAAGCACATAAGCCATTAATTTATTGATGGTAGTATGGTAGTATTAAGGCATATTAAACTTTTTTGATTTAATGATGTTCGTCATATTTAAAACTTAACTTTATATACCAATTAAAAAATATAACGAGCGTAGAAAAAAAAGCGACGTCAAGTTGCTCATGCATGCAACTGAAAACGTAGGTCCTAGATTGATTTCTATGTATCATATTAGGTTAAGTATTATTCTTGTTATTTTTTTATAAATAGTGAACATATCATATCGCTCTGACAAAGTAAAAGTTTTCACAAATAATATGACACACAAAACCACGCAGTTTGCGTTTTGAATTTATTAAATAATTTGTTTCAAATTAATTGTTCTTCATCCATGGCGAACCTGATAACCATGCAGATGCTGGTAGTATAAATTTGCAATAAATAAAAAACATTAGAAGATAAGATACGATATATCTATATATTTGAAATCGCAAAAGAAAACAGAATTCAAAAATGTCCTTCCGGTTCCTAAATTTTTATTTATAGATAGAATGACTGATTCACCAAATACTGCTTAAACAAAACACTTCAATTCTGCCTTATATAAAGTAGAGTATATTTGTTGACCTAAATGACGAAAGTACAGTTTCAAGATCGAAAAATTTGTTTAGATGAGAAGGAATGTGCATCAGTTTTGTTTCATTTTAAAATGTTAATACGTAAACTAGTTTTATCGGAAAACTTACGAATTTTACGGATATTAGTAATTTTAGTTTTTTTTATTTATTTGGTTTTGTATACATAGAATATATTTTGTTTTGTTATATTTTTGTAATTCCATAAATATTAAATAAACTGAGACATTTTATTATAAGTATGAATATTTTTCTTACTGTTTTATTTATATTGTTTTTTCTTTTTTTGTAAAAATTCGAAAACTGGTTTAACCATTTTTTTGGAATACTGAAATTCGAAAACCGGTTTTTTCAAAAGTTGGTTTTTGTATAAACCCTATTTACAATTGGACGATATTTAACCGACGGCATAAACGCATTAAAATAAATTTAAACCGACTCGGTTTTGTCACTCACAGTGAAGCATCCTTCCACCCAGATCACCCAGGTTCAAGTCAGGGCCAGACCATGTCGATGAGGTATGGTGCATGAGGAGACTTTTCACATCGCCATCTTTCGAAGGGGATATAATACTTTAGGTTCCATGTATCTGCGATGTGACTACATTAAAATTCATAAAATTAAATGCAATTTATTAATATTTCATAAAACATATATATTTATAAAACAAGATAGATTTATTGGGGTTCAAAATAAAACAAAGAGGGTTTAGTGCCATATTCCCCATATTTAGTTCTTGTTCCTGATCTATCCCATCGTAGATCCAATTCCTTAGCTGATGAGGGGCAATAACTCCGAAACACGTGTCCGTAGCTGCATAATTGTTTCTTTTTGGGGAATATGGCACTAAACCTTCTTTGTTTTAGTTTGAACCCCAATAAATCTATCTTGTTTTATTTGTATGTGCCAGGTGGAAATGAGCAGTACACATAGAGCTCTGTGTGTTGACTGTGCTCATCGAGGCCCCAAATGTGGCACATGGGAACATGAAGACACTAATTGAGTACTGTGTACTGTACTTTCCAGCCTTATTTTAGTTCTTGTTCCTGATCTATCCCATCGTAGATCCAATTCCTTAGCTACGCTACGCTGGTGAGGGGCAATAACTCCGAAACACGTGTCCGTAGCTGCATAATTGTTTCTTTTTGGGGAATATGGCACTAAACCTTTTTTGTGATATATATTTATGTCAACGCAACATATGACCAAAGGCCGCTCATGGTAATTCAGCCGTGTCGGAGCATACACCGTAGTTAAATATGTATTTATTTATTACTCAGATAAAGTGTAAGCAATAACGTGCAAATTGGTTACCGTCTGCCAGTCGGTAATCAAAGAGACCATAAGAGTACCATACTTTTCCTCTTTTGACATTTTTGGTTTGGCGGCTGGATATGGCGGGGGGGGGGACTTTTTTTTTAAATGGAATGGTTACCAATATTTGTCCACATAGGTAGTTAGTACATGTACTCCACATACCCCAATTACGCTGGCAGACAAAACTTCCGGTCGGCGCGCGGTAACCGGAAATTTAAAAAAAATTGTTTGGTTACCGGTACAAACTTACGCAAAATGCACACTTTCTATGAGTCGGTTTTTGAGCAATTTGCCATCACAGTGGCAAAAAATGGATCCAAATTTAAAGAATGTTGATAAAAAATAATTGAAATTAAAAAAGGTCTGCCCAGCCAGCTTATGGCTCACAAGGCTCTAAAAAACCCTAACTTTGGCTGGCAGACATTTTTGCCTAATTTAACCCCCCACAAACCACCCTTAAAAAGAGTTAAAAAAGCTCAAATTTGTCGTATTTTCTACTGTAATAACATATCCAAAGGACGTTTTTTAATATTTATAAGAAGAAAGTACACGAAAAATTGAAATTTTTTTTTAACCATTTAATGGGTGGAAAAATGTTGTTTCCCCACCCTGTATTTTTGATCATGACATTTGTTTAGTTTGCAAGTATGCGAATCTGGTACAACTAAATCACTTTCTCAATGAACCTTGCCATGTTATTCTCCACATTTCTCTAATTGCAATGCCCCGGAAATCACAAGGGTGCAATTAATTTATACTTCAGTTACAGCCTTGCTTAGCTACAAATAATCCTTTTCAAAGATATGCGTAGCTATTATACGAGATGCCCATTCGACCAGGTTCTATGTATATCAAGAGATCATTACCGAACAGATGAAGTTTTCATATAAAGATCTTATCGTGATTTGGTTAGGAACACTAGCATTAGTAGATTAGTCGGCTTCTTTAAAAGGATAACTTCAAAAGCGTTTTGTAACAAGAAGGCTTAATTCAATCCGATAACTTAGGTTCGGGTTTCTTACTCTGAACTTTGTTTGATTTGAAATATAATGGTTTCGGTGTTTTTGTCACTTAGAGGTGACAATATTATACCGGTATTATCTGTATTCAGTTATGAAATCTTAATAAAAATTTCAATTTTGTTATAAAGACGTTATTTTTAACTGAAGTAAAAAAAGTGATAAAATACAGGTTGATTTTCAAAGTGACGAGTTTATTGACATTTAAGGATAAAGCTGAATCAATACTCAAGATACCAAAGAAGAATCAGCGAACATTCAGAACCAAGCTATTTAATAGTAAATGCCATAACGTCGAACCAACACCCCATGTTTAACGGCAAGTCACAAAATTAAATACTTTAAGACCTGCGAGATAAACCACAGGAATACGGCATACTTAAAGCTGTTAGTTATTTTGTATTCAGTTTTATGGTACTTTTCAACCAACTATCTACATGAAATGAGGCATTATTAGTTTCTTTTTTGTCGTATAAAAACTATTAAAAACTGGCCGGCTTCCTGAAATAATTACACAAGAAGACAAAGTATTTATCATAAAGAAACAATAATAAATTTTTTATATCATATTTTATGCGGATCTTAAACATGCTCGTATTGTTTCTCTCACGTCCAGTTTTTTGTGGATTTTGATTTAATTTAATTTGAACAATGCTTAAGGTAGTAATAGTAGCTACTTGTTTTACTAGGCAACTAGGCCGCAATTGGCCCATTTTACCAAAGGACCTATAGTTTAGCGTGGACTCCGAACTACGGTCGTCGACTCTCAAGTAACAATTTCTAAGACTACTTATAAACGTAAATAACCTTAAAGAAGTCAATAAAACTGATTTAAAACCCTTATAAGACTACAGGGGCCCACCCAAGGGAAGAGCCTATAATATGCCTCTTTTTAAAACTACTTTAACACTTTCAAGTTTGAATGAATTAATCAAATCTTTACTCGTAGAGTATCTGAAGAATGTTATAAGACCATACTTGGTTTGGGATAAGTACCTATTAAAACTTAAAAGGCACACACAAATGATTTGAGCCGACGTTTTAATGAAGTAAACATAAATGCAAATATATCTAAGGCTACGCTCACTTGATCCACGCATGATATTGTATGGGCATCATGCATAGTTATAAAATGAACATATGGCGACAACTGAGAATGATTCGGCTTATAGATCGACTACTTAAAATGAAGTATTGGCACCCCTCATAGTGGGTCAAAATTTTCATTGTCGTTAAGTTTACTGTACAACATGCATTAGATAGTTCTTAAAAATTTGTGCAGTCCCTAAAACACAAATTTTAAAAGATATAAGCGTAATTTTTTTATTGGTGACTTAAAGATAAATAAATCAGTAAGATCCTCCCAGAATATGGTTCAATGTTAGTAAATTGTTTTTAGAAAACATTTCTCTTAGATACAAATTACATTTTTTTGTTCATTCCGGAATATTTCCAATATGGCTGACCATTATACATCTCTTGCCGCTAGAAATAATGGCGGCAGTTCTTATAAACCTTATTAGTTTTGAACAACTCTACTTCAAACATGGTTTGTCTCAAAATGCCTATTAAATTACCAATTGCTCTTTAAGTATGTAGATTTGTTCTTATAGAAGTATATATTAAACCTCATTGGCCTTATCATTGCTTGAAACTTGTAGGATTACCTTTAAACCCGTTTTAAGCCCTTTATGCACATAATACAACCGCTTTAAAATCTATAGCATTTATGTTGCCCGGATAACATAACCTAAAAATTCAGTTTTTCGCGACGATACACGTTTGCTTTGCATGCTTCCTTCGTTTTTTATCCAGTGCATTATTTTTATTATAGTCGGACCGGTGTAAGATTGTAACTTTCTTTAAAGAGTCAAAATCATAAATAATTTTATTCGTTTCAATTGTCAGCAGACCAGTTGTGCACAGATATACACATAAGCGACGTATTTACAACTACTTTGTTGGATGATTGTAGCGTAAGATTGGTAAACAGTGAATCTCAAACAGTAAATGAATCTTTGTGCTTTTATTTTGAAATTCATTCAACCATTTATTTCGTGTTTTCTATTATTCCTAAGATTAACATTACAAATTAGAATCATATGTAACAACATTATTAAAATTAGCTATTTTTAACTAGAAAAGATTTTGAGCAGGTAAAATGTTGCGTCCCTGATATAGAAAATATATACTGGATAAGACTTAAAAGTGCTAAGCAAATAATACATTGTTGCCAAAAAACGTAAATAAATTCTTCATTTTACGTTTTCCTTGACTTAGAGTAGCCGAAGTGGTAACACTGGTAACGAAGTGGTATGCTAAAACCGTGAATTTGTTTATTCGAAAATAATCGAGACTCGACTCGAGATGAACGTCAGTTTATACTAAAGGTGGAGAATTATTTCACCCGTGAAAAAGAAAATGGTGGATCCTTATTTCTTGGTCGAGCTGTACAACAGCGAACACCTGATCTGCGTGGAATTTCGAAAATTGTATCATACTGTTTGACTACCGCTGACAATTGAACCGAATAACAATATATATGGTTTTAACTCTTGAAGACGAAAGTTGCAATCTTACAACGGCCCGACTATAGACTATAAAACGTTATATTCTGGAAACCAAACTCTTTTATGTTTAAGATTGATTTATTACAGATTTCTGTCTTCGTTAAAACTCTAATCAGTTGTTGGCTTTATGAAGGTTCAACCTGAAACTTGGTGATCTCAAAGCATTTTATAATCGGGCATTAACAATTACCCCAAGATAATTTTATAAAGCAATTATAAAACCACACACATCCTAAATTCTCTGTAACACTCAATACTCTTAACTTGGACTTAACAGCTGTAATGTTTAATTGAAGGCTTGACAAATGCCTTGATAAGTCAGTCATAAGCCAATAAAGACTAAAAGATAATTTAGTTTTAATATAACTTCTTGAAGACTTTTTTAAAACTTTCTCTAAAACAAAACTATCTTCAAGTGCACTAGGCATAAATCACTAGTTTATGAGCTGGCCACTACATGGCAGTGATAAAACCTAAATAATAATAATAATAATAATAATAATAATAATAATATTTATTTTCTGTAGTTTATAGTTTTCAATTTACAAGAGCTTAAAATAAAAATATAGTACAACTACAAAAAAAAAGACCGAAAACAACATGGCTCCGAAGAAACCTGCTGATCAAAGTTCCAGCCTTTCAAATAACAAAATTTAATACTAAATTAACAGTGGGTGAGTTAAAGTAAATATAAGTTGTCTGTACGAGGGAGGTATTATAGCTTATATGTAAAGGTCAAAATTTAGCAATTTAATAAATAACTTTTCAATTTCTGTTTAAACAGGGACGGTTTTAAATATTTTAAAAGTGGCGGCAATTTATTATACAAATGATAAATATTAAAAGAAAACGACTTACGATATGTAGAGGTTTTAAATAAGGGAGGGGATATTAAACCTTTAAATCTTAGATTCAAGGTATGTACATCTGACCTGAATTTTATTTTGTTGTACAGGTAAGGTGGGCATTTGTTTACTAAAATGAAATTAAAAAGAGTTAGTGAATGTAATTTGCGTCTTGTTGCCATATTTAACCAATTTGCATGTTTTAGTTTATATGAAATACGCTCATATTTCTTAATGCCATAAATAAATCTGAGGCAAGATTTTTGCACTCGCTCGATTCGATTTGTATCCACCATATCTAAGCAAGGACCGTAAAGTGCATCACAATAATTAAAGTGACTTAACACAAGTGCATCTGTTAATTTTATTTTAAGAGATTGACTTAGTAAATGGCGGTGAGGATATAAGATTTTCAAATTAGAGTATGCTTTTTGCAAACATTTCGTAACGTGCTTTTTAAATTTGAGCTCAGTATCTAATTCGACTCCCAAATTTTTTGCGACTGTAGATGTTGGTAATATGTTATCATTTACTGAAATATTAATATTTTCTTTAATAAAAGAACGCGATTTGCCAAAGACTAACACAGAGGATTTTGTTGGATTAATTTTTAGATCGTGACTTTCAGACATTGTTACTAATTTTTTTAATTCATGGTTCATAACCAAACTAGCACCATTAAAATTACTTGGAACAAATGAATAATATAACTGGGTATCATCTGCATATAAATGTACTTTACAGTGATTCAAAGCAGTAGTTAAATTACATGTGTATATACAAAACAATAACGGGCCTAGAATTGATCCTTGTGGGACGCCTCGTGAAATATTACCCATGTCCGATACACCGTGATTAGTTTCAACAAATTGCTGCCTATCTTTTAAATAGTTTTTAATGAATTTAATTGCACCAGATGAGAATCCTACAAAATGTAATATTGACAATAAAATTTCATGACAAATCATGTCAAACGCCTTGGAATAATCCAAGAGTACCATGACTGTAGCTTTCCCTTCATCAATTTCACCAAATATGTCATCTACGATATTAATTAGTGCAGTTGTACAACTGTGGCCAGTTCGAAATCCTGATTGATAAATAGGTAAAATATTATATTTGTCTAAGTGACCGCGGATTTGAAAATTTGCTATCTTTTCGACAACCTTAGATAGGACAGGAAGGACACTTATGGGCCGCAGGTCACTGAATGAATTTGCATCCCGCTTCTTTGGCAGTGGGACTACACGTGCAATTTTCCAAACATCGGGAAAGACGTTGTCTCTAAGACAAGTATTGACAATATCAGTTAAATATGGCAGTATAAATGGACAACACAATAAAAGCATGTCAACACTTATCAGATCAGAACCAACAGCTTTCGATTTTATTTCGAGTAAATATTTATATACTACATTTTTTGGAACCAAATCAAATTTAAACAACGAATCGAAGTTGCTTTTTAAATTAGTATTATAAAATTGTAATAAGTTATTGTCAGGTGTAGTATTAACGTTTAGGTGTTCTAAAAAGTAATTATTAATTTCATTAGGCTTATTGAGTTCGCACGGTATATGATTAATTTTGTGTTTGTTATAAATATTCAAATCATTCAATTTTGTCCACAATGTTTTACCTGAATGTGTATTTACACAATATTCTAAGTATCTCTTTTTTTCAGCTCGAATTACGATATAAATAAATCCGAAAGGTATTTAAATTGTTACTTGACTGTCAACTAACCTACCACCTGGGCTTGTCCGCCTGCGCTGCAGAATAGCAAGCCTCCTGCATTGGATCCTTCCAAAACCCTTCACCTGGGCTTGCCTCACCGCCTGCTAGCGGGATAATGGATAGCCATACTTCATCCATAATGCGTAAAGTATAATGGTAATGGTAATGGTGGGGGAGGTTGACGCCTGGCAAGTAGGCCACAGACGGGCCCTTTTACCAACCCCCAGCTGTCCCCTCAGCCATGTGCTTCTCTTGCTCCCTCATCGAATCTTTCCGACCTTCTGATGAAGGTCAGGATGTCACTCATTGCGAGGGAGCTCATCTCCTCCCTTAGAAGCGCCTCAGAACCGAAGATACTGTGTCTCAGGCGCCCAAACGCTTCACATTGTCCCAGGAAGTGGTAAGATGTCTCTTCATCACTCCTGCATCTTGGACATGTTGGGTCTTCCTCAATACCTATCAATGATAGATGCCTCCTAAGTCTGCAGTGGCCTGTCAGAACACCGATTAAGAGATACAAAGTTTTACGACTCCATCCCAGCAACCAGGCCGATCTCGATTTGTTCGGCCCCGTCACAAAATCTCGGGTTTGCCTGCAGGCCCTGTTAGTCCTTCAGTGCGTCCTCAGTGTCTCGTGGGCCCACTTATTGAGGGCCGTTGTGACCTGCCTTCTTGAAATACCTAACATAGGCTCAGGCCCGTGACAGGGTTCCTCGGCTCCGAGTCTAGCCAATTCATCGGCCTTCTCGTTGCCTGGAACTCCCATATGTCCCGGGACCCATACTAGTCTCACTTGTTTATGCCTGGCCAGCTCTTCTAGGGCATCCCCACACTCCTGGACGAGAGCTGATCTCGTCCTGGGGGAGCACACCGCCTCTAGAGCAGCCTGGCTGTCGGAGCAGATGTATATTATCTGTTCCGCCCCATTCCTAACCTCAGCCCTACCTGCCACCGCTAGGATGGCGTAAACCTCTGTCTGGAAGATCTTGGTGTACGAGCCTAGAGCAAAGCTCTCCTGTACTTCTTTGCCTTCCAGATATATTCCCGCCCCGGAAGACGGTCTAGTGGCCAGCCGAAATCCGTCTGTGTAACACACCAGAGAGTCCGGGCGGAAGTCAATTCTTCCTTCACCCCACTCCTCTATACTAGGAAGAGTGAGTGTAATTTCTTTCCAACCTTAGCTGATCTTTCGCTTCTCTCACCTTCAGGACAGAGAGAGGGATTTCCCTCTCCGTCAGTCCAGCAATTGCTGCGTGACCTTCATCTCTGCCTGAACACTGCCAGCTCCCAGAATCCCGCATTCTCAAATAGGCCGCCATAGCCTCCCTCTTTATCCACGCGGAAAGCGTTGGCACACCTAGCAGAACCTCCAGAGCAACTGTCGGTGTCGTCCTCATTGCGCCAGTGATCCCTAGGCAGGCTAGTCTCTGGACTATTGCCAGCTTTCGGGACGTAATCGCTCTGTCCACGCTCGGCCACCAGACCACGAATCCATACTGGAGCCTAGGCCTGATGACCGTCGTGTACAGCCAGTGTAGGATCCGTGGGTTGAGGCCCCAGTTCCTACCTACCGCTCGGCGCAATTGCCAGAAGGTCGCAGTCGACTTTTTGATGACGTTGTCGATATGCGGCCCCCATGGCAGTTTGCTATCTAGGGT
Organism: Rhamnusium bicolor; assembly: GCA_029963845.1. Lineage (NCBI taxonomy): Eukaryota > Metazoa > Arthropoda > Insecta > Coleoptera > Cerambycidae > Rhamnusium > Rhamnusium bicolor. The sequence continues at coordinate 1,073,721 of JANEYF010003410.1, read as the reverse complement.
CACTCCCAGGTACCTAACCTCCTGCACAAGCGCTAGAGGTTTACCGTACATGGTTGGTGCCCTAAAATCCTCTATTTTCCTTCTCTTGGTGAATAGGATCATTTCAGTCTTAGATGGATTGACTGAGAGACCTGTTTCGCCGCACCATCTTTCTATTATTCTACAAGCTACCTGCGTTCTGCTGCAAACGACATTTAAGAAGCGGCCGGTCACTAGGACCAGCCCGTCGTCCGCATATGCCTGCGCATAAAATCCTTCCGAAGTTAGGCGCTCCAAGAGACCATTCATTATTAGACACCATAGATGGGGTGATAGGCAGCTGCCTTGTAGACAGCCGCCCCTCACCTCGACGTCCAATTGGCAGTCTCCTAAAGCAGCACTAACTCGTCTCTCTTCCAGCACAGATTTCACCGCGTAAAGTATAAGTAAAATAAGTCGATATAACTGGGTTCGCCTCTTATAAGAATCGCTACATGACCCGCCGAGTGCTAAATTACAAAGACCAATTTATGTACAGCAATGAGGTTCTGTAGGGACTCAATGGGCATTAAGTATTAAATGCAAACAAAATCCTATCATCGTAAAGAAGTTGTCTCGCATATTTTGTATACCCTTGACAATTTCGGAAACATCAAACATTATAACCGCCAACATGGAAATTTTGCCGAACCTCTACCTTGCCGTCGGGTCTACAAAATGCCCCACATCGTATATATACATGGAATCTACGGTATTACACCCCTTTCGAAAGCTGGTAGCGCGGACAAGTTAGCTCATCCACTATATCTTAACGATGTGGTCCAGTCCGGACACAACGGAATCAATATTTGGAGGGATTGTAAAACCATCATTTAGGTATACTTTCTCGGTTCTTTATTTTTGACTCAAAAACTAAGTTTTTCGCAAAAAGTTCATCATCCTGTATCTCGGAAGCAAAGCGTTATCGGACCCATCTTCAAATGAACTTTTTTTCTTATCTTGAAGGAATATAGCCCTGTATCTGTGTTACGAATTTTTAGAACACCCTGTATGAATATTAAATAATGTGTCTCGATAGTTTTTGAATAAAATAATTTTTTAATAAGAAAGAGTCTTATAAATAAACGATTTGATGATGTCTAAGAGTTAATATAAATATTGACTTTTTTCTCAACACGAATTAAACTTTATATTATAGTAATTGTTTGTTTTTGGTCGAGTTTTAAATGTTTGGTATTTTAATGAAAATGTGAAATGATGCATATATTTTCGTTTAATGAAAAGTAAATAAGAAAAAATTTACTACCATTAAGATCTACAAAATGTTTTCAAGCAAATCACATTTCACCATTTAAAAGATAAAGATAATATTACATTAAAATCCATCATTTTTCGAATTGACTGTATCCTTATAAGGTTAAGGATATGGTAGATAAGGATATAACATTATGCGAATCTTTCATAAAAAGCACCATCTTCGAGTAAGGACGATTACGACAAAAAACAAACGTTAAAGGCATAGGGGGAAAATATTTACCTAAATGATTGACATTTTATATCACGCTTCAAACTCCAGTCTAATTTATCTCTGAAAAGATTATTTCCTTTCGTTTCTGTTATTTTAAAATGCAATAATAATAAAAATAAAATAAATGGTTTTTCAAGGTCGCTCATCTTTTAAATTGTTTGCGCGAACACTCTTAGATCAAGGACACTTTGACAAGTGGTAAGCGGCGAGCTGTGAGCGATGAACGCTGAGCGTTAAATAAAATATTTTTTACAATAGGCCCCAGACACATTTGCGGACGGGAAGCCGTGAGCCATGAGCAGTGAGCGCTGAGTGGTATGAATTTCACATCATTGTATGCATATTTCAAAGCGCATCGCTAAGTAATATAAGGTGAACACAATCATTGAAAAGCTAACGTCAAAAATATTTTATTTAAAGCTCACCGCTCGCCAATGTATCTTCAACCTTGGCCTTTCAATGATTGTGTGCACATTAACTAAGCGGTGCGCTTTGAAATATACATACAACACTGCGAAGTTCATACCGCTCGTTGCTCACCGTTTACCACCCGCCAATTTATTTGCGACCTTATGGTGGTCGAACAGTACACGCGGTCAATTAGTATGAAATTCGGGTTGGACAAAAGTGCAGTCGCCCACCTCAATAGAGGAAAATGTGACGAATTTTTCTGAAGTGTTCAACTCCCAGGCGGAAGTACCTACGATCTCTGAATTTCAAAGAGACATACCTAGGTGTACAACAACGTCATCTCCAGAATGTAAAACAAATAAAGGATTCTCTCCAGTCATCTACTCCGAAATATTTGGTGTTCTAAACTTTCAGCATTTCCATTTTGCTCTACTCCTTTGGAATAGTGAAGTAGGCAGTGGATAAGCTGCGCCATTAGACACAGATACCCGCAAAATGATGACTATTCACATAGCATTCACCCTAAATCGTCAGCTTCGCGTGTGTATCTCCCACGTCAACAGGGGGGGGATAGTATTGAATATGTCATGCTACATCATCAGAACGGATTCTGTCTTGCGGTTCGTAAAATACCATGACACTGCCACAGATGAACTCCCCCCTTGTGTTCGACACTAGGTGAGTTGACCGGCGAGGTAGAGTCAGTCACTGAGCTTCAGCCAGATCGCTTGAAAGCCCGTATCAGAGCTGCCGAAGAGGGAAATTGTTTCAGCAGCACGTCGATAAACTCCAGCACGGTGTTTTCTACAAATAAAAATAGAGAAACACTAGGTTTATCGATCATGCTGAAATTCGTCTTTCTAAGATCTGCCGAGCTTAAGTCGGAGACCGAGTGATTTATTGTGGTCTGTCCAGGATCGTGTTATCACCTTGGTCTCTATCGTAACCGCGAGTGGAGTATAGTGGTTTCTGAAAAACTGCAGGACCTGCCGGTAGGCGCCGGGATCGCTCATGCAGTCTCATATTACGCAATCTCGACCTACATCTACCGACACAACGCGGCATTGCCATATTACCATTTGTGGCACCCGTACGGAGTAGACCAAACACCAGTGCTTACGTTCTCAGAGATATTGAGTTCGTTGCCGAAAATGAGAAATGCCGTATTTACTTAAACCAGACTCTGCTTAAACTACTCCTTCCCGACTATCAGACGAATCTCAGCCAATAAGCCCGACATATGGTCAGTCATGGGTGAATGTAGAAGACGGTCATTTTAGGTTTTCACCCTTTGCATGCCCTAGTTAGCCCCTACTAAATTTTAGGCGAAATTACTAATAAAATTCACAACCAAGACGACAAGTATAGTACTAATATGAAATATATTTTCAGTAAAAAAATATTATTTTTGCGGTGTTTAATTTTAGGCCTGTTACAATATAGCTTTTTGAAGTCAGTGTGATATAATAATTTGACCGAATATGTTGTTTTCGCTAGTTGTGTGGATTATTATCATATAAAAGAGCTGTTTCCCTAAAAACATAAACAATGTTACAAAGTTTGCTAAACGATGAAAATGTAGGGATTGAATCTGAGGGATTAACCTTTTTGTAGAATATTCATCATCATAAATATTAATATAGAGACTATAGAATTACTCTGCAATTAAAAGTTTCAGAGAAGTGTACTGTGTATGTTTTGTGTTTTAATATGCCTTTTGGAAAATATTTAAATTTTATTGATTTGTTTAACATGTATATTAGCATTTCAGACTAAACCGATATTTACATTTTCTCTTTGATTTAGAGCTTTAGTTGGAGTAGCAGTAGAGAACAAAGATTTTAGGTAAAGTATAATACATTTTATGTAATAAATCTTCTATAACTGCGTAACGAGTACCTCTGCTATTGTATAGTTAAATGATTAAGAAAAGTTAAGCATGAAAAATAGATATAATATGGGGTAATCTGTTATCCAAGTATATTTGAAAATTCATTTTAAAACAGACAGCCTGCATTTGACATTTCTATGGATATCACGTATTTGTAATTTATGATATGATTGAAACTGTTTTAAGTATCCAACTTTATTCACTTTTTAAAATCAACTTCTATCGACTGATTTCTTCCTGAGGCATATAAATACATAAATCATACAAAAAGGAATGGCATCTTAAAAATTCTTATAAATTACAGATTCTCAAAATTGATTTACCGCTAAAATATTTTCCATTTACCTCAGATAAAATGTAAAAAAATAATTTACATACTAAACTAAGAAAAAATTTCCTTAAACGGAATTTAAAACGGAAAAGTAAATAAAATATTAAAAATATGCGCGCGCGTTATGGTACATCACGTCTAATGTGGTCCTCGGTTCTATTCCTAGTTTTGGCAGAGGGCAATATCGGAGGGAATGGTTGTATTTTTTACAATCAACTGTACTCTTATAAACAGTTTTCGAGATACTGAGTGCTGAAATTTAATGCGGTTGTGTATTTGTAAAAATGGAGATTATTTTGCGTTAATCAGGTACTTAATAGCTTTAAACTTACAGGTTTATTATTAATATTTGTTAGTCATATTTTTAAAAGCGGTGCCATGAAACCTAACCTAACAAAAATTTGGAACAAAACTTTTCAAAAACAGTTGTGTAAGTGGCGCCCTCTATGACGTATCACAATATGATTATCTTAATCTTATTTATCGACTTCTAACATACCCATATCTAATTTCAGTTCGATATCTGTTCCAGTTTTGAGTTTGTAATAAAAAAATTTGTTAAAAAAATTAAATGTTAACGTACGATCAATATGTCGAAAACTATTCATCTTAGGACATATTATGCTTATTAAACAAACTCCGCTAGGTTTTAATGCACTACCTGGTAAGTTGGTAAGTTTTTGAAAGTACAACAACACATTCAGATAGGTTTTACAATAATAAGTAGAGCTGTCCGAGGTCACCTGGCCGACAGAGCCGTCATATGACTCATATGTTTACATCTTATCATAATACTTGAATAAGTACAGTAAATGGAAATAAATTTTAACAATAATGTTACATTTTATAAAAATTTGTATAAAACTCACCCTTTTAAGCAGATTTATGAAGTAGTTTGGTTGTCGTCATCACAAAGTGGGGAAGATCTATAGTATAATAGCATCAGGTATGTTTCTACAGCTGTCTCCGTCATCGATGTTCGCTTTGGTGAAAAAATATGTTTCGCATTTTGAAAATGACCATTCGACATCTACGGATGTAATACAGGCATAAGTAAAACAATCTGTGAACTCACTTAACGAAGTTGTAGATGCACCATCACAAATTTGTCTTAATTTGCTAAAATCAGGATCTTTCTGTAATACACTCTCGAATTTTTCACTAACGCGATTATTTTTTGCGTCATTTATAGCCTGTAGCTGTGTATTTACGTCGTCCACTATTTGCAGCGATTCCACTAACGACAACGAACTATTTTGCAATTTTTCTATTGCGTCGTGTAGTCCTCTATAATTGTTATTAATAGTTTTTAAATCTGTTTCAAGGGAAACGTCTTGAAAGCTTGTCTGGTTTTCCCTAATAGCTGCAGCCTCGTTAGGGTTGAACTGTAGTATCACAGCTTTTATTTGTTGAAAATATTCAGCATAATAAAAAGCCGCTTTCAACCACGTTCTCCAACGTGTAAGAATCGGCTCTGGTGGTTCAGGGATACCAGGACACTGTCTGTGAAATGCTCGAAGCCGTTTAGGATATTTGAGAAAAACTTTTTTTGTATTTGCTATTAATGCATCTACCTCTGGAAAACATTTTCGAATCGTTTCTGCCACAAGATGTAACGCATGCACTTTACACGTAACATGTAAAAACCTACAATTGTCTCTGTGAAAAGAACGGCCTACCATGCGCATTGTCGCAGGCACGATCAGTCACAAACATCAATACTTGACTTGTTGAAAGTTCAAATTTTTCGAATGTCTCCAACACCCCGTAATTATTTCGCCAGTACACGCAGTTAGTCTTTTACTAGCTAGTAAAAGTGGAAATGTTAGTTTAAGAGGGCCCAGTACACGTACTATAATATTTAAAATAGAATTTTTTTTACAATCTGTCGTCTCGTCAATACATAGCCAGAGCCGTGTATTTTTTAATCCACATTTAATCCTATTTACAATGTCCTCACGAACAGCTGGAATATATCTACGTAACGATGTACGACTTGGTAAGTTCACCTGGGGATTGTATTTATTCCAAAACTTCCGAAATGGTTGTTTATCCAGTATGTGTAGCGGAATATTACAGGCTATTAACATTAACAATAAATCAAACATAAACTGAGTTGTCAAAGGCATGCCATTTTTTTTATTTTGATGTTGCACGGTGTTGATGACGACAACAATCTGTTTTGTGCCAGCACATTAAGTCTTGATTACAAACTTTACAAATTATTTTACATCCGTCATAGAATAAATCCGGAAATTCACCGATAAATTTATTCACTGTGTCCGCGTACGGTCGTTTTTTACCCTTTGGCGCGTTTGACATTATGTATAATTTATAGGTACAACCTCACGCACTAACCTTTCAAATAAGACTGCAGCGTAATACACTTCTAAATCGGCACGTGTGACGCCATCGCAAGACCGTGGCTGTACTCCAGCCACCTCGGACAGCTCTAATAATAAGTATTATTAGCAATTTTAATTCCGTCGAATTGCATTAAAGAAAAAAAAATAATAAAAAACAAATATTCTGAACAAACTCATGTCTTGAAACACCTCCCTTATGGCATTAAGAAAATATATGTCAAACAAGCTGAATATAATGAGGTGATGGGTATCTCCATGCCAATTGTAATGGTCTTGTGGATTTCATATTTTATTTATATGACAATGGCAATTAAATAGGTGTATTTCATTAATATAATATGGAAATATACGATTATCCAATAGACTGCAAATAAGTACTCCAATTACCTTATACATATTTAACTAATAGAAATGGTTTTACTGAATGAATGCTAACCTAAACTTCCAAAAAGTTAATTTAGTTTGAAACAACTTCAACTCTCTGAGGGACTTTCTGAAGAAGACTGATCATGATTCCGTTTAAAATATACCTAATTAATTTATAGAAATGGTCTTGTCTAACACAATAATTTAAAAAACTTTTCCTGAACAGTGGACTAATTAATGGAAATCCCGGAAAAGATAATTTAAAAGTTTTTGTACTAATTTTTGTTCTAATTTTGAAAGTATGCTTTTGTATGTTATAAACACAGATCACAAACCATTCATAAAGTATATACGATACGCCTCATATTTTCTCTTTATATCACTAACAAGCACAAAAGACGAACGCATGCATTCATTTTGGGCAAACTGTTATTTTTTGGTGGAATATTTTAATGGTTAATGATATATATGTCACATTGTTTACAAAGCCATCAGAAAAAATAATCAAAGTTACAGCCAATTACATATTTGTCTGCACTATGGTTTCACTTTTAGCAGAAAAAGGCGCTGGATCAATATATTTATTTAGTAGCTGCAACAAAATTTACTCAACTGAATCAACTATTTCATATTCAAAAGTCAATAACCGGATAACGAATTGTTTGTGAAACTTTACGTACCACCTCAATAAAATTCTTTAAAACTAATTATAAAAATTACTGGAACAAATCAAATTACAAACTTAAAATTTTACCGCAATTTCTGTTGTTCACAAAAAAAGAACCAAAAAAAAAATGTTTTAATGAAAATTTAAACCGAGTTAAATGTTCAAAATGTGCTTGTGTGTTTACATCATGAGAACGTTGTCAGCGACTAACAAACTCCATTTGATCATTAGCAATGACATCAGGACTTATATGAAGAACTTTCTGTTGAATTATCTATTTTAAATCTTCTAAATTTAGTTATATTTATATAAAATTTGCTTTTTAATAAGCCCTATAGGATATCAGATTTTTCTTCGTTTTGAAATAGAATTGCTAGGGTAAGAGAAATTTGATTTCAGAACAGTTTTATTGAATTTAATATAAATTTTCATAAATTGGAAAAATGTGTTCTTTTAAATGGAACTATCAAAAATTTAGGGTTGCTATTTAAAAAAATTGTCGACGATGTCATAACTTTTACAAAAATTTTTTGAGTTTACTTGAAAGTGTCCGAATAGGATGAAACTAGTTGTAAAATAGCAAATAAAGTGAAAATTAGACAAGTAAAAAGTGTTTATATTTTTTTAAATTTTCTGTTAAGTTCAACATCTCAAATACCGAATATCGACTTTATAGAAATGTGCCACCTAGGCCACTGAATCTTAATCCGTTAGACCTTTTTTTAATTAGTTGTCTAGGTTCTATTTACGACTTAGAAAGTAACACCGACAATGGTTTCCGTTATCATATATTATACAAGCTGTAACAAATTTGCTTCTCATATATATATATATATATATATATATATATATATATATATATATATATATATATATATATATATATATATATATATATACAGGGAGGGGCAATAGTGCGTCCAACTTCGATATCTCGAGTTCTATGGTAGCTAGAAACTTAATTTAAAAACAGAAGTAAACTAGACAATATAGTCTATAACCGGAAGTTGTTTTCGATAATACAGGGTGAGTTAAGACGATTCTAGAAGGCCAAGTAACATTTTTTTAAATGAAATGCCATACCTATATATCAGAACATTTTTTTTAAACCTCTTTGTGGCGTCCTTTCACTCCAGTATTATTATTGACTTTCTCCCAATTACTTGGATGTAATGATTTTTTTTAAGAGCTGTCAATACTTAAAGTAAAATACTTGAAATTATACTTCAAGTATTTATTAGTACTTGAAGTACTTTACTTTAAGTACTTGTCTGAGTAGATATTTGTACTTGTATTTCAATTATTCACATAAAAAAACTTGAATTTTTACTTGATTTTGTCAAGTAAGTTACTTTAAATAATCTTAACAATACTTGGAGTATTACATCATAATTTAAGTAATAAATTATACTTGAAGTATTCTTGGGCTACTTCATGTAAATATTTGTGTGATACTTGCACTCTGAAATAATTACTTGAAGTAAAATTCCTTTTCAATTATATTTTGTTTGTCAAAACTCGCATAAACAAGACTATACAATAAATGCTACGGACTTGTTAGAATTGCTTAAGGTTTATTTAATTTAGTTCGATGCTGCGACACTTCGAGGTAAGGTGCTTTTAAAAAGACATTTCTAAAGTTTTATCTTGTGTATAGTGTACAATTAGTAGCACAGTGCATTCAGTGACAAGTGATTTACAAAATTAAAAAGGTAGGTAGATAGCAATATATTATATTAGTTATATTTGCACGTAAATCAGTAAACCATTTATATCAAATATTACTTTCACATTACGTTACGTGAGTGAAAGTATTGTATCGGCAGAGGAGCGCACTATGGGCCGATGGTGGAGGCGACGTCTCAAAAATCTGTAACTTTTTTATTTGTTACTATAGACACATGAAATTCGGTATACAGATATAAAGATCTGACGTTCAGTAGTGACGGTAAATAAGTTTTATTTTGTTTTATTCACCAAACTTTTTGGCATTGATTGCCATACCACTTGACATTGTCTGAAGTAGTATGCGAAATCTCATAATTAATTCTTCATCAACTCCAGTAATTTGTGCAGTGCAAGCAGAATTGGCAAAGAACCTTCTAGCGGCATTTCCGTCATTACTAGTTCCGCTGATTTGTCGAGGTTTATCAATTAGTAATCCTAATTCTTTCCGAAACTGCTCCTGTACATAAGCTTTTTTAGATTGCTTTTGCTTTTTCGTGTCCTCTGAGGTTACTAACCATTCTTTAAATGATAAATTATATAAAACATGAAGTACTAACTCCATAAATCGAATCCATGCATGTAAAGATGAGAGTCCAAATCTATAATGCTCTTCATTCTCAGGTCTCTGTTTAACACGTTCCAAATCGTTCATTTCTGTTGGTTTTGCAAGACATATATGGCATGTGGCATTTGATGGAGTATTTGTTACAACTTGTGTAACCTTACCATCTATCATTATAAAGAACAGCTCATGTTTAATAGACATCTGCTGTTCATTCTTCACTACAAAAGAAGGCAAAAGAGTGCTTATTTAAGTTTCCACTTCATTGACAACAGATCTTGTTTTCTCTGGAGTCTCTTTTGAGAATTCTATTAAAACGGGCCTACAGTATCGAACAGAGGACGGGGTTGGATTTTTTCCAAAGGCGTTTTTTGTAAATTCATCTACAATTTGTAGTGGAACCAAGGATGTTACAAAGAAGTTAGTATCGGATATTACGTCACTTTCACCAGACAGTATTTGCTTGTACTCACTTTGTCCCGAACATCCATCACAACCCCATTTACTGTATAATATTAATTGTGAAAAATTGGCCACATTCACAGAATCAATTTTGATTATTCTCTTACATATGTGATCTAGAAGAGACTGCAAACTTACTTTAGCACCAATTTCAGTTATTTGCATGTGCTCTGGATAGCATTCTCGCTTTGCTTCTGTAAGTTTGGTATATGATGGAAGTACAGTACAGTCTTTGTCTTTTAAACAGGTTCTAAGGTATGTATACTGGTTTTTCGTTAAATCTAAATCAATGAAAAGAGCCAAGGCCTCTTGATTTGTGAAAGGCTCAACAGAAGTATTACGTCTTAATAATGTGTGGATACAAACCTTCCTTTCTTGTGATGCAGAACGTAGTTCCTGTATAATTTCTGATTCTCATGTCTCACCAATTGAACGTAATCCCTGAGTATATGAATGATAAATCTGATCAAGTCCAGAGTCTCGAAATAGTTTTATTGCTTTTCGTTTCTGTGTCTTCTCTACGGATTCGTTAAATGACTTACATGGCCTCCCTCGTGGGTTTTCAGATAAGGACGTCGATGGTTCTTCGTCTTCTTGGAATGGTACAAAAAATTCACCATCTAAGCATTTCTCGTTGCTGCGTAAGAACACATCCATTTTTCTTCAGGCTTTATTCCAGCGTATCTTAAATTCGGGCAATAAGTGTTTCTGAATTTTGATGATAACACATTGCAATTGCTCTTCAAAAAGATCGAAATGCCCCATACCGTTCTGCTGTTGATATTTGTTTTTCGTGCTCTATAAAAGCGTCAAATATGTTACGTTTAGTAATTTTGAAATTGTTCATTGTTTACTGTCGTAGGTACAGCTGACAGCGGCAAATTATTGATTACTATTAATTAATGCTGCTTGTATACATTAATAATAACCTAAAATTTTAACAAACCCAAGTTTATATACTGTCCTAAGGACAATGGTAACCGCAGAATACACATCCCGAGTATAGGTGTAGAAAAAAATATTTTCTCTGATTGATTTTTCATGGCCAAAAAATATTTTTTTCAAATTATATCGTAAACCATTTTTATCGATATACCACTTTGTTTAATAAGTTTAACAACTACTATTTGATTTTATCTAACCGCAAGTCACTCGTAAACATATTTTGTCAAACGTGGAATATGGTGGTGCTGCTAAAAAAATCAGATGGGACCGTCCCGATATACGACTTCTAAAATCCAGGCATTCAGTGAAATGCTATGCTCTGATTTGATGCAATTCCATAATGTATATGTATTCTTTATAACGCCGGATTTTGCAAATTCATAATTCTTACGGAACGAGTATTGCAGATTTTTAAGTGTTCGTCGCGCGCGCTTTGTAATTTTGTTGATTTGCAAGAGAAGACAAAAAAATCCGCAAGATTTTTTTTGGATCTTATACAGGATCGTTTTAGTTGCCAGATGGTGAAAAGAAACTTACCCGGGCGAACCCTGCTAACTGTTAAAATTTTTCTTGAAGTTGAGAAAGTCATTCCAGTAACATGAGACTTTTATCATTTTTTTATTGTAGTAAGGGATAAGCAATATACAAATATTTTTTATGTTTTTAATACTAGAAGAACTGCTCTATGAAACGGTGTATAACACATTGCACTTTATTTAATTTTTAAGCACGAATTTGTTTATTTAAAATAAGCATCAAAACAACACTTATCTAAATCTCTCCATATTCCTACTTTTGAAGTCTACTAACTGAACCCAGTCAACATTTAAATAAATTACCAAACCGAATTATAAAAATTTGATGTATTAGTTATGAGAAAATTGAAGTTTGTGTTCCTTATTCGGTTTTTGGTTTTTGGCATTTTTGAGATGGCGCCTCCACCATCGGCCCGTAGTGGATGGCAACCGGTATAAATTTTTTCGGAAATAGAACGGCTGTAGAACTGCCAGCAGACGATTTATCCTCTTATGTTTTTAGTTCGGTTAGTTGATATTATAGTTCACCACATAGATATACCATACCTATCTTTGCTACTAAAAACTACAAAGAAATATCGCCACCCTTTCGGTAGAGAATAATTTGTGCTTTCGACGTTGTTTTAACTGTTTACGCTAGCACACTTCATACAGTTTTTTTGTTTCGCGTGTATTAAAGTGCCAAGAATATTAAGCAAATTTCCGAAGTAACTATAATTATTATACATTATTTTTTACTTATTTTTGTAAATTAATAGTAGAAAAGAAGAAAGAAAAGAAATTAAGCAAAACAATATTATTTAATTTTTACTGCTGAGTTTTGCAGTTATTGTTCAATAAATCGAAAATGCTTACAAATAGCCATAGAAATGTACGTACAAAAAATGTACGTTATTTAATTCTACATCACATCGTCCAAAAATATACACGGTGTTCCGTTTGAAAAAATTAACAAAATTCAGTTCAAATATTAAAAAATTGTTTGGTCACCCTGTATACTTTTAGAAAGTGGCTGAGAGTCATCACACAGATGTCTTATAACTGGTACTAACATATTTTTTTCTTAAAATCGATAATTGTGACTGTAGTAATTTTTTTTAATATAAACGTATAAATGGTATAATGTCAACAAAAAAAATCATTACATCCAAGTGGTTGGGAGAGAGTCATTAATAATACATGAGTGGAAGGAGGCCACAAGGAGGTTTCCAAAAATGTTCTGAAATACATGGCATTCCATTTAAAGAAATGTTAGTTGACCCTGTTGAATCGTCTTGGCTCACCCTGTATATCGAAGAAAATTTCTGGTTATAGACTCTTTTGTCTAGTTTATTTATGTTTTTAAAACAAGTTTCTAGCTACCATAGAACTCGACATATTACAGTCAGACGCACTATTGCCCCACCCTGTATATATTTAGAGACAATAGACACACAACCAATGTCCGAATATGTTAGGATTCATTTCTGATTTAGAAAAAAATCCTAGCTCCTCGACCGGGAATCGAACCCGGAAGTGTCCTTACTACTCGACCACTAAGCCACACATTTGCCACATATTTTTATAGAACGCTTTCTTACGAACACAGTGATATAGGGGTTGATGTGTATATTTTTAATACTAAGGGAGATATAAGGGTGTGATCCCACCACACTTTGTTGTTTCTGACTAGATATGGAAAATGGAAAATATCTCTTACTAAAAATAGCTTCAGTTATACAGGATCTTCAATTTAAAAAATGAAATTAATAACTCTAGCCATTTTGTGAGTTTCCATTATTTTTCTGATATGATTTTTAAAATATACATAAAAAGTTCTATAACTTTTGTATTTACCATTTTTTGTAATAATAAAAATATTAAAATTATGGGGGTGGAATTCTCACAAAAATGAAATTAATAACTCTAGCCATTTTGTGAGTTTCCATTATTTTTCTGATATGATTTTCAAAATCTACGTAAAAAGCACTATAACTTTTGTATTTATCATTTTTTGTAATAATAAAAATAATAAAATTATGGGGGTGGAATTCTCACAAAATCACCATGTACAGATCTTTGAAATGGTAATAATGTAATATCCACTTGTAATTCTCCAAATATAATATAAATATATTTATTTCAATCTAATATAATAAGAGAATTTCACCCACTTCTTAATAAAGTGTTCTGTTATTTATATTTTCTTTGTTTGGCTAAAACCGCCTTTTGCATAAAGCTGTTTCAGTAAAATAATTTTCATTTAAAAGCAGTTGGAATATCTAAAATTTAAATAAAGTGTAATACATATATAAATATAAAGAAACCTAATGATCATAACGAGAAAACGGAAAACATAAACTTTTCATTTTTATATTTTTATTGTAAATTTATAGTTAACGTATACAGATTCTTTTGCGAGGGTGAATATAAGCGTCTTTATATGTATAGTCTTAATAAGATACTGCCTCTAATACGGTAAATGAAGTATTATATTATATCATGTCCTGATTAATATCAAGGACTAAAGTGTTAATATACGAAGATAGACACTTTAGAGAAATGTTGACAATAAAATGACGAAATCCGGCATACGCCTAGGGCGCCAGTAACCACATTTTTTTTAAATTTCCTGATACATTTTTTTATACTGGAAGTAAAATAAATTGATAACACTACAAAACAACTGTTTATTGTGTAAATCCAATTTCAAAGGATATGTTTTTGACACTAACAAACTGTCACAAGTTTTATAAATAAAAATACTGAGTTGTATCCCCTTTTTTTATTTTCAGTATAAATTTACTGAAATAAAACAATTTTTTTCCAACTGCTCATAGTAACAAGGACTTTTGAATGGATCAATTTTCATATATTTATATTACATGTTTAATTTTTGTTTATATGGCTGTATGTTCTCATAACAAGGATTATTCGCTTTACAAGAAAACCAATATTTACCCAATAATCTCACATTAAAAGTATTTGATTAAGCTTTTAATTTCGAATAAGGCATAACGAATTTAATATTTATAGTTCTAGCAGTGGGAAAATAAAAACGAATAAAGCAATAAATTTTTCAGCTGATGACCTGAAAATGGATAATGAATTTGACCTGTGTACATTTTACAAAAATGGTACATCAAAGAGTTACAATAGAACCCACTTCTAAATTAAAAAACAAAGAACCATTTAATTCCCCTACCTCATTTAGGAATTGGCTGTAATGGTAATTAATGCTTATTAAGTCCATTACGAATGCTCTATTGAAATTATGCAATAATGACTATACGAGTATTTCAGTCTACAAAAATAAACTGAATGAAAAAATAAAATATGTTTAATAATATTCTAAATGAAGTCCATCATTATCTTGTCGCACTCGTAATCAAAATTCCATTACTAGATATGTCTAAATTTACAATAATGTCTTTTTTACCTCTTAATATTTTCTGTATTCCACTCTTCTACTGCTCTTTTACGTAATCAAAATATTAAATTTTCTTATGCAAAAAAGTAACTTTCATTAATTAATTATCGAATTTCATATCAAGAAAGTGGCATTATAATTCTGCTAATACAATTTCTTTCAGTAGGAAAGTTGGTTTTTAGAACGACTAACTTATTAATATTCGTAATTACTATTAATTCTCCAAAAGCCGTTGAAATTTGATTACACGAATTTATTTTCAGTAAGATAAAAAATGAGTTATCAGATTACCAGCATGGATGAAAGGAAGATCAACTGCTAGCAATTTATTCTGTTTAACGCAATATATTTCAAATTCTTTTAGCCTTAATTATTATTATATTATCATTTTTTTATTAACGCTAAAATGTTTAGTAGATTTAAATTAATTGAAATCTAAATTAGTAACAGTTGAGTAGGTAGGATAAATTTATAAAGCTAATATCGTTTGACAGCTATTAACCCTAAACATAGTGATGCAATTGACATGTACCGGTTTTCTAAAACTAAATGCAGAAAGTGCATACATTTTAATGTACGTATTTAAACTGCACGGGTGCCTATATTTCTGTCCCCAAATTCTTTATCATATTTGATACACAAGGGAAAATAATTGACTTTGGCGATGGAAATGATTTGATTTGCGGGTGTTTTGTTACGTTAATTAATGTGTTTCCGCCAATATCTTTCAAATTCATACGAATTCGCTAATAAAGCGAGAATAAAATTTTATAAATGCACTAATCTCTAACAATTTTCATTGAATGTAACCAAAATTTATTCTACCATCATAATTCATACAAAACGGATATACGGATATAGATCGTATATTATTAATTGATAAATCACATAAATAATAATAATAAACACGTATCTTATAATACCAGAACACTGAGGACTGTTGTTCCCATCTTCCAGTAGATATTTTAACAGCGTGGTGCTAAGAAGAGTATGGAAGCTTGCAAAGACTAGTGATGGGACTCGAGTGTGAAAATACTCGAGTGACTCGAGTCAAAATCCGATTCGAGTGACTCGAGTCATATGGCTGTTCAATTCGAGTAAAGTTGTTACTCGAGTCGAGTTATTGCTACTCGAATCAAGTTTTAACTCGAGTCGAATTACAATTCGAGTAAAGTTGTTACTCGACTCGGGTTATCGCTACTCGAATCAAGTTTTAACTCGAGTCGAGTTGCAATTCGAGTAAAGTTGTTACTCGAGTCGAGTTATTGGTTATTCGAATCAGTGAGTTAGTATGATTCGAGTTTTAAATCGAGTCGAATTGCAATTCGAGTAAAGTTGTTACTCGAGTCGAGTTATTGCTACTCGAATCAGTGAGTTAATATGATTTAAGTTTTAAATCGAGTTGAGTTTGACTAGAGTCTAGAGTCAGGGCAGAGTCGAAATAAAACTCGAGGCGAACTATAGAGTAAGTAGTTGGAGATGATTCAGTGGTTTGCTAAACGGTAAGTTTTTAAAGTGTATTTAGGTTTTTCTTTTGGTAATCTCTCAGCATTTAAAACACTACCATCTAATTCCAACATAAGTTTGAAAAATCGAAAGGATAAACATAAATCATAATAATTGAAATACAAAATAATAAATGGACCCAGGTCAAATATTATTTTTCCGGCAAATCAACACATTTCAAATACAAAATTAAATATTTAATTAACACTGTATATAAAATGACATTTAAAGAAAACAAACATATTTTTTTTTATATTAAATTAACATTAAATTAAACTCTTGTTTAGCACAAAATATTAAATAAATACAGTATTTAATATTTAATACACACCGATTACGGTTTTTTATTTATTTCGAACTAATTGAATTGAAAAACAAATCTTTATGAACATGAATGTGCCAGTTTGATTGCTGCAGTCGTATGAGTCTTGATTTTAAAGAATTCTAAGTTCTAATTTCTAATGTTCTAATACGTGGTAATAACGTCGTATTTAACAATTATAGATTTGTACGTAGAGGCGATTTGTGATAGTTTTCTGACTATAGAGATACGAGTATTACGAGAGCTCTGCAATAACAAACGTTCTGATTGAACAAGCGCATGTCTACAACAATGTGCGCATGCTTCTGATAGTTTCAAACGGTTGGAAACTGCTCTACGAACAAACCTTTTAATTAATAATTATACAATCTGACCTACAAACATGAAACAACAAACCTGGAGGGGAATTCCCTATCGCGATGACACGATGATATAGTAATTGATTAGTGATTTCATTCATGGTTACATGTTTTCATCTTTATTACTTTTACAAGATTAGTGCCTTCAGTGCCTTCATGTAAATAATGTTTCATATTTATATTATATAAACAAATCATACCGACACTAAAGAATATTTAAAAATATTAATAAAACCATAAACAATTAAATTAAAGAAACTTGACTCGAGTCAAAAAGCGACTCGAGTCTAAAGGCGACTCGAGACTAAAGGCGACTCGAGTAAAAAAGCGACTCGATTCAAAAATCGACTTGATTCAAAAATCTACTCGAGTCAAAAAACGACTCGAGTCGATTTTTTTGAGTTTTACTCGACCTAACTTTTGACTCGAGTTTTATAACAATGAAACCGAGTTTCAACTCGACTCGAGTTTCAACTCGAGTAAATTCGGAAACCTACCGAGTTATTCGAGTGAAAGAAAGTCACTCGAGTCCCATCAATAGCAAAGACAGCTTACTGATAGACCGTTGTATTACACAAAATTATAAACAATACAGGCGGAATCTACCAACGGCCTGGATCGAATACCGCAAAGCATTTGATACAGCATCTCACGAGCTATTGCTACATTTACACGAATACCTTGTGGTACCAGCACCACCAATGAAATGCATAGAACAACTACTGCCTTTCTGGAGGACTCGCTTCACCATAACATCCGGAGCACAGAGGATCACGACAGAGCAGATGGCATTCAGTAGAGGAGTAATCAGAGTGATTCCCTTCTCTTCTACATCTCAGTGCTGTCGTTGTCTGTTGGGCTCCGTCAAACTCGCGGATATCAATACGTACCACCCAGCGACCGAAGGCATAAGGTCACCCATCTGTTTTATATGGATGACCTTAAACTTTATGCCTCCGGAGAGCGCGAAACGCAAAATGCTCGTAGGGTGATCAGAGAATACACGCAGGCAATGGGTACGAATTTCAGGTTGGGCAAATGTAGTCGTCCACCTCCACCTCTAAAGACGGAGGCATTCTAGGACATCTGGATGCTGGAGAGACCTATACATATCTGGGTATGCGGCAAAGACGCATCCAATATAAAACAAATAAAGGAATCTCTCCACGGCAAGTACAGACACCGACTCCGAAAGATTTGGTTTTCCGAACTTTCGGGGAAGGACAAGATGTCTGCGATTAGCATGTTTGATGTTCCGGTTCTACTCTACTCCCTGGGAGTAGTGAAGTGTGAAGATATTGAGTTTATATAATTTGTGTGATTAACGAACATAATGTCTTTCATTTCCAAGTGAGAATCTCTACTAAAGTGAGCCGTGGCGTGTTCTCCATGGAAGCTAGGGAAGCACAGCTTCTCTTACAAGAATCGTACAATAGTAAAACATATTATTTATTTTCTTATTGCTCCCATTCTCTTTTCTCGACGGCACTTATGAACCCGATGTGTCAAAACAAATGTTTTAAAATGCATTTAGTTACAAAGTTGCAATGCATTAGAGCTTTGTTTTGGTTCCGTTTATTACTGTTCTAGATCTGTTCTTGTCATGCGCAAATAAGTTCCCGTCATGACCAATACAACAAAATAGGGTATATTTCTAATTTGCGCATGACGGGAACTGTCCTAGAACTGAAAATTCTGAACCAAAACAAAGCTTAGGTTTCCAACTTCATGATGCCGATTCCGAGGTGAGTGGCTCGAGTGTAAGCTGTTTTTTTCACGGCGTACTTAAATACGGTAAATGTGTAATGTTTTGTGAGTTAACGCTAGCCTGTTACTAAATGTACAATCAAAACGTTTAGCTTATTTATTTTAAACTGTTTTTTAATGGTTGCTCCGTATTATTAGTGTTTATATTGACTTTGGATATTGAAATTATTTATTGTTTAAAATATAGTAAAATTATAATCGCGACAAACTTTAAAAACAAACTTAAAAATGGTGCGGATGTAAGCTGTAGGCTAGACAGCTTACATGCTAAGCATAATGGAGACACTGGGTCCCTCAACTTCAGAAAATAGTTCTGAAATGACGGAAACTATATTATGTGAATGTGATGGGTGCAATTTAATGATGAAGGGATTTTCAACAAATTATTTTAAAAGGTCAACTAGAGCTTTAAGAGAGTTAACCAAACAGACTAAATTATATTTAAGCTGTTTCCAATTGAAAAATTATCAAAAATGTGATTGGCTTACTGGTTACAACACTAAGTCGCTTTTATTTTGCTGGCCATGCCTTCTTTTATCAAATGAAACGAATTTGTGGAACAAAAAGGATTTTTCGATTTAAATAGTTAGCACAAATTAATAAAAAGACATTCGTCGTTTATAACGCATATTCATCCCATTATTAAAGAAAAAAACTGTCGGTAAAACAAGAATAGAGCGTGCTTTGTACAATCGAGAATAAGCCATGAACGGTTCACCGAACCGTGACAAAGTTTAGATATAAATAGTATACATTTTTAACATATGGTTAGTTTTAATCATCTACAGATGATGCCAACATGGTTGGCGAAACACGCGTCGAGTGCAGTATATAGTATTTTGGCGTTTCGTGGAAAACTACGTCAGTGTTAACCTTTTTTTAACTTTGCAAATATTGCTTCCGCTGATGTGGTTCCAACTTCCATCAGGACAAAAACAGATTGAGTTTTGAGTTCTGCAGACAGAATTAGTATAAGACACATTTTTAGCAAATTCCCGTGTAATTTGAAGTAAAGGTGTTTCACTCAAAGACGCATTACAGAATCACAAAAGTAAAATGGTATGTGCAATATATTTTAACTATATGTATGACCCTTTAACTTTATGAAATCGACATGAAAGGACTTTCTTGTATACTTTAAACAAAATATGTATAGTTCGTAACCAGACAACGTTTGCTGATACCATTTTAGTAAATATTAGATTTGTAATAAAATCCTTAGGACTCTGAGCCTTAGGGTTATTGAATTTGCGATATATTCTGAGACAGACTTTGGATGTGACTTCCGTACATTATATTTCCTACTGTTTATAATTTCCACAGTTTGGTAAGAAACTTGTGCTATATACTAACTGTTTGAAACTTGCCAGACGCAAAGGATTATTTTGGGTTTAAATCTGTCTTCTAATAATATCTAAAATCAAATATTTCCCTTTTGAAGTCAACAGCACAGTGTAAAAGATCGAAACGATGTTTTGGAACATAATAAAAAAACCTCATGTTTCAGAGTCGTATCACACGTTCAGCACGAGTCATGAAACAAAACTGAATCATTACTTTCAAGAGCATTTCGAGGATTTACATTTTTACTGAGCAAGTATAGTAACACTAATCCTGTCGTTACTATAGATCGACATGAGTTTCTTTTCAATAAGATTGAAAAAATACCTTGTTCAAATAAATCAGATATTATATTTTTTAAAAATGATTATGTGTGTGTCTATCTGTATCTATCGACCGTTTTTTAAAAAGAGTATCTTTTGATAGATTTAAAATGTTTACTTAGAATATACCATCTTTCTGTGCTGTCCCTAATTTTTCATTTAATACCTCACTCACACAAACAATTAATTAGCTTTAAATATAAATACTACGAACACTTTCCCTAAAGGTATTTACCTGTTATTTGATATCCTTGATTTACCTTTCTGTACTGATTTAACGGTGAATATTAAAAAAAAACGTGCTTTCGAATCGTGTGCATGACATGTGTCGAAAAATAATTTCATTTTCTTTTAGCTAGCAAATTCTGTAATGTTTTAACGAGTTCTTTGAGGTACTCTTTGATTGTAATTCTGTCTTGCTCACTTTGACTCTTTTTAATTATTGTTGGGGTGGAAATTAAACGTCAATATGATTGTCCCGGGAATCTAATTACAAAATAAGAACCAGCAATTAAAGTGTAAACATTTTAAAAACTAATCAGCTAATTATATCGATTATTCCTTTTTACAACAATGAACGCGGGTTTAAATGAACCCCAAAAGTTTTAATTAAATAAAAATGTAATATGCTCCACTAATACTACTTACTAATACAAAACGTACCATTTGCCGACATTTGTAGAACAGAAATTTACAAAAAAAATAACAAGAAATATTTTATTTTGCTGCTGTTTTTATGAGGTGTTGATGTACTTTTTATTTATTTATTTATTTATTTAGTTACTTATTTACTTATTTACTTATTTATTTATTTATTTATTTATTTATTTATTTATTTATTTATTTGTTCGTTCGTTCGTTCGTTCGTTCGTTCGTTCGTTCGTTCGTTCGTTCGTTCGTTCGTTCGTTCGTTCGTTCGTTCGTTCGGTCGGTCGGTCGGTCGTTCGTTCGTTCGTTCGTTCGTTCGTTCGTTCGTTCGTTCGTTCGTTCGGTCGGTCGGTCGTTCGTTCGTTCGTTCGTTCGTTCGTTCGTTCGTTCGTTCGTTCGTTCGTTCGTTCGTTCGTTCGTTCGTTCGTTCGTTCGTTCGTTCCTTCATTCATTCATTCATTCATTCATTCATTCATTCATTCATTCATTCATTCATTCATTCATTCATTCATTCATTCATTCATTCATTCATTCATTCATTCATTCATTCATTCATTCATTCATTCATTCATTCATTCATTCATTCATTCATTCATTCATTCATTCATTTATTTATTTATTTATTTATCTATATCCAATAATTTATCCAACGAGTGATAAAACCCAGTTACAGGATAAATAAACTACAGAATATACACAAAAATCTAAAATAGTGAAATATATCGTACAAAGATATATAAAAATACAATAGCACAAGATATAACAATTATATAACAGTATACAAACAGAATAATATAAATTAAAATAAAATATCACACAATAAATAGAATACAAAGATATTAAATAAACATGCATTAAATACATATTTTTTATATTAGCAATTTTACAGTTAAATATATCCAGACTGTTCTCGATATTACTATAATTTAAGAGGGCTAATCGAACCAGTGTTTGTAAGGTAATTTTTCAAAATTTATTTCTTCCATACGGTTTGGTCAAATTACACCAAATTTGGAGGATCAGTAGTTGAAAGTGTACTAGAGGGTACATGTATATCCATTTTAATTAATTTTCACTTTATGTAGGGAAAATTTATACTGTAAATATAAGTGAAATTTGGACGTGATTAGCTCCTGAATTATGATATCAATCGGTAAAATTCGAGGTAAAATTCATACATGTCGTCTAGAATGAATCTTCATAATTATGCTCAGCAAGTTTCAAACTTTTATTCCGTATTGTTTGGATAAAAAGAATTTTCTAAATAAGTATCTTTGTCACTACAAATGGAGCAAGGAAGTGTTACCTCTATCGGGAATCGCACCTCAATGAAGTCGGTGAATAAAACGTCCAGTGAAGGTATAGTTAAGAGCAAAATTATTCAGCGGCGCATGTATAAAAACTTTCTAGAGAGTGACACAGCTATCCGAAGCTTTTTCCCGACTATGCCCCTTAAGCACATTTGATACAGAGGAGATGCAATTAAAATGTTTATACGAGAGGTAGGAAGCATAACTATATTATTTGTCCTTGCGCTTAATCTGGGACAGTCAATCTTATTATTAATTATTTTGTACAAAAAAAAAATACTGAGTGCATCACTTGTCTCCTAATTAGACTGCTCATTTCAAATTTATTTAAAAATAATTTTTGAGGTGTTCCTCTAACAGGATATGTACCCTCCAAAATGAAAATTGCAGATTTGAAAAATCTTCATTGTACTTTTTCTAGTGCTGTTATGTAAATATTATAACTAGGATTCCACACAATAGAAGCATATTCTTGTTTGGACCTAACAAAACTAATAAACAACGTGCGTAAAGTAGATAATTTCTTAAAATCTTGTCTGTTGCGCAAAACAAAACCTAAACTTTTGAATGCTCCAAATACACATTCTTCAATAAGTTTAGAAAAAGGTTTGGAATCAACTGTAATGCCAAGGTCTTTCATAAACTCGGATCTCTCTAGGGTGATGTTGTCCAAACTGTAGTCAAATCTAAATGGATTTGTTTTCTGTGAAAGTGGCATGAATTTAAATTTGGTAGCATTTAGAGGAGACGATTGTTGACGCACCAGTTATTAAGGATGTCAAGATTGTACTGAAGTCTCAGGCAATGCGGATCAGAGTTTATGCAGAAATATAATTTTAGATCATCAGCATATAGCAAATAATGTACATCTAGGTTGACAACAATATTATTAATGAATAATATAAAAAACAATGGACCGAGTATAGAACCCTGCAGCACTCAAGATGTTTGAATAAATTCAACAGATTAAAAACCACGATATTGTACAAATTTAGATCGGCGAGATACATATGAATAGAATATGAAACTGCTCGTATGGTCTAAATACTACTATCCGACCGACATCATAAATGTCTCTGTGGCGGATAGCGACTTGCGAAGCAAGTACCGAGAGGGGCGACCATACGAGAAGTTTCATACCTCTCACCACTACTCAATTTACCTTAGTATATGACTAGCAGGTTGGCCACTATCATTTGTTTGTTCCATAACCTATGGCATACTGAGGAGAACAAATAAGTTCGAAACCGGTCTATGTCTGGTTAGGAATTGACAAATGATATTGGCTATCGATCTATCATGATTTGAGGGTGTAATCCAATGCAGGTCGGGGTATTTGCCCGCTGAGTAGTTGTTTCGTTCAAATCATATTTAGTAACAGTAGTTTAGTCCACCTGGGCTAGGCGTCGCCGCTCTCGGTACTTGCTGTGTCGCAAGTCGCTATCCGCCACAGAGACATTTATGATGTCGGTCGGATAGTAGCATTTAGACCATACGAGAAGTTTCATACCTCTCACCACTACTCAGCTGTAATTTTGTTTGTATTCATCGCACATTTGAATACGACATATGAATAAATTCCTTATTAATAGTGCTAATAAATGACACCTCGGTACCAATATGGTTCCATTTGAAAAAATTCAGTTTTTCCCCAAAAACCATTTTAATTAACTTTATTTGCTCGTAAATCACGTAATTTAGTATTTTTGACGGGATTTCGATTTTTCTAGCATTACACGGGTCATTTAGAATAAATCGGAACCATCATGGCTCACTTAAATGGAAAACTAAAAATTATATTATAAAAATTATTGACGTTTGAAATGTCAGAATTCAAAAAATGCAATAATACACAGGTTGTTCCATTTAAAAATCGCAAGTTAGTGGCACTTCCAGCGAAACCGGAAGTGAAAAAAAAATCACTTGTATGTCAAAAAGTGCCGCTTATTATGTATATAGGATATCCCAAATTTCAATCAATTATCTTCAAAACTAAAGGAGAAAAGAGGGTTTACCATGATCCTGTTACACCCGGTATATCACTTCTGTCGATGTTGAACGATCATATTCGTTGTAGATACAAATGTGTTTACGCAACGAAGGAGACGTTTCTCGGAAGAAAATATAGAAACTGTGTTACTCATGCACATTTTCTCGAGTGTTATCACTGAGCCTTTGTCGTCTGTACATGACAATTGAAAGGTAAGCATTTTTCTAAACACTATATAACATTTACAATTCTCATATTAACTGTAATCGCTGTAATCGGAAAATAAATGCATTATCGGTTATTTACATATATGCTAGCTCAAGTGTGACGACACTAAATTACTACGGAATTTGGTACAGTCAATAATTAATAATTATACAACTATTTTGTATTTCTGACTGCACCTTTGGTTTTCTTGTTTTTGTTATATTTTTACATACAGTAATAAAAAAAGATATATGTATTCTTTTATATTTATGAAAGCAGAAATATAAAAGAATTTCAGTACCTGACATGTGCTAAGTATCCATTAATTTTTAATAAAAATGGTTTTTGCACAGTTTGATAGTTCATTTTATCCTCGTGAATTGGCCTCAAGCTGGTATTCGACAATACCCTTTGAATGCCGTTGAAAATCAATTTTGTGCCAGTTAATTTCATATTCTGGTTAAACATTCACAATAAATCAACAGGTCTTAGTTTGCCATTTTCATTAAAAATAATGCAAAGAAATAATTCAAATATTTGTTTCAGTGATCATTCGCGAATTTTAAATATTACAGACTATTTACCTCTAAGCGTGAGGAGATGTGACCTATGACTGCTTTATATTTGAGTGGCCGTAAGAGTGAGGAAGTATATGATTTCATTCGTATGTTCCTGCAAACACGGAATAATCTGATGAAAAAACAGCGAGAACGAAAGCTGACACTTGAAATACTAGTCAAAGAGAGCGAAAACAGGCACACTCAACATATTTGTATGAATAGAGATGGCAACGACTGCTTTAACACTCTTCAAATTCATTCACAACATATTAAATTGACCGCTATAATAACTATTTAACAAATTAATATTTTTAAATATTATTTAAGAAAGATCCATAGAACCGATTTTAAGCATTAATAATAATAATAACAATAATAATAATAATAATCGGTTATTCCGAAAAAAAAATTATCAGTATAGAGGAAGTCCAACAAGCACTTGTTGGTACCAAGAACTTCGCTTCCCAGGGCCCAGACGGCATTAACAACTAGTGGTGGAAGAAATTTCCTTCCACTCACCGCCGTCTGGCGCGAGTTTTCAACCTTTGGTTGAACGAAGGGTAGCCGATTCCGGACTGTGATTATGTCCATAAAGGAGGATTTTTCCAACCCGAAGAATTATAGGCCGATCACTTGCCTCAACTCCTGCTACAAGATATTTACACGTATCTTGTATGCTAGGACACTGAGGTCTGTTGATCCGGTCTTCCAGCAGATACACGAACAGCGTGGTACCAAGAAAGGCATGGCAGGTTGCAAAGACGGCCTGCTGGTAGACTGCTGTATTACTCAGGATTCTGTGCAATACAAGCGGAATCTATCGATGGAATGGGTTGATTATTGCAGTGCATTTGATACAACATCGCAGGAGCTATTGTTGCACTTGCTCGAATATTTTGCACTAGTAAGATGCATAGAACAGCTGCTGCCGCTCTCGAAGACTCACTTCACCATAACATCAGATGCACAGTGGGTCATGACAGAGTGAGTGGCAATTAGGAGAGGAATTTTCCGGGGTGACTACCTGAGTCCTCTCCTCTTCTGCATCTCACTGATGCCGTTGTCTGTTGGGCTCCACCAAATCCGCAGATATCATTGTGGACCACCCGCGATCGGAGGCATAAGGTCATCCATCTATTTTATATGGATGACCTAAAAATTTATGCCTCCGGAGAGCACGAACCAAAAAAACGCTCTTAGTGTGGTCGAAGAATATAAGCGGGCAATTAGTATGGAGTTCGGGTTGGACAAATGTGCAATCGTCCATCTCAAGAGAGGACGATGCGGGGAATTGTCTGCTCGCAGACGGAAGCATCCCAAGACATCTGGATGCCGGAGAGACCTATACATATCTGGGTATGCAACAAAGGCATATCCTAGATGTAAAACAACTAAAGGACTCTCTCCGCGGCAAGTACAGACACCGTCTCCAAAAGAATTTGTCTTCCAAACTTTCGGGAAAGAACAAGGTGTCTGCGATTAGCATGATTGCCGTTTCGGTTCTGCTCTACTCTTGGAAGTAGTGAAATGGACAGTAGATGAGCAGCGCCAATTAGATAGAGATACCCGCAAGATGATGAATATTCACCGAAGTATTCATCCTAGATCGTCAGTTCCTCGAGTATACCTCCCACGTCAACGGGGGAGCCATGTAATCTTGAGCCTGGAGTGTACGCATGGCAGAGTAGTACTGAGTATGGCATGTAACATCCTCAGGAGCTTAGATCTCTTCTTGCAGTTTGTAAAACATCAAGAAACTGTAGGAGTGGAAGCAGGATTATTCAAGGTAGCAAAAAAAGCAGCAGATGAACTCGGTCTCGCATTCGACAACAGGCGAGATGGCCGGCGAAATGCTGATATAGAGTCAGTCACTGAACTTCAGTGACTGACTGATAGAAGTGAAGTGGTAGGTTTTCGTGGATAAGTTTATATGTGACCAGTTTCTCACCGAATAAGTTCATCAGTTTTATTAAAAGACTGAACTTACTGGGTGAAATATAATTTGGTGTGAGCCACAATAGGTCGAATGATCACAGTCGAGAGGAGGGTCTGATACGAACTCACTCACAAACATACCATACCATATCAAATACCAAAAAAGTAACATATTCTTCAATTGTTAAAATCCAAAATGTTATCACATTAATTTTTGTGAGATCTATCGTTCACGAAACTAAATTCTTTATGTACCTACTGGTTGTTGCAATTTGAATATACCTATTGGACTCGATTTTATGCAAAACCTGCGATTAAAAGTAAGAGAATAAAGTTTAAGTATGCTGGAGAAAGTTGACTATATACTGCTTCGTTGCCACTAAGGGCGCCCGGTGCGGTACGATGTGCAAGTAAATGTCGAATTCGGCAGTGGCGCAGAGCAACTGTCTTTGTCGTCTACCAGTTTTCTATTATTCCATCATTGTCTGCTACATCAAACGCAGGTTTTTCATTAAATCGAGTCCAATATTGTATAACAATCAATTAAAAATGTTTGTATTTAGTCATTCAGAATGGTAAAACAATATATTTAAATTATCTCAATGAAATATATTAATCATGTTTGTGTTGTAGTCCATAATACACCGATCGCATATAAAGTGGATACCGAACGATAAGCCATGGATCAATATTCATTCAGAAGTAAAAAGTATGCAGAAGAGTGGTCAATAACAAATCATAAAATAGGTACATCATTTTATTGCTGGAAAAAAATATACTTACAAAATATAAAATTCCATTCCTCGAGATCCGATTTTTCTTCATAATTTGTAGTTATCATCAGACTCTTGATAATGCCTGAAAACAGAATAACATTAAAAAACTGGTAGACAGAACACTTCATAAAATATGTAAAAAAAAAATTCTTTATTTGCACATTAATTGTTGTTATAATTACTGCTATTTCCAAAATATTTAACAAATATGTGTATCAAACCAAGCTGCTATTTATTCAGATTCCCTTTTTTTACCTTCCTGAATTTCATATTTTATATTTATCAGCGATACACCAGTTCATAATTTGTATTATTCAGTCATCAAGGATAGACTTCTCGTAGCTCCTGAAAAAAGAATATAATGTAAATAATTCGTTACTTGAATTCTTTGCCCTGCCAAAATAAATCTTGAAATTTGTCACTTCTTCAACTGCACTCAAATTTCTTACTTCCATGAAGCTTCAGTTTTCTGGATGATTTTTTATTAAGGCTGCTACCTTTTTTTTAACTACTTTTATTTCTGTTTATAAAACATGATAATAAAAATATCCTATCTCGTACTCAAAATACCTGCAAAAAAATGGTAACATTAGTCAAAACTGTTGAATACTCATAACGAAACACCTTTACTGTTAACCCTCTTCCTTCAGGAACAGTAAAGTACCTGCCTAATTTTATACATATCCTTGTTCTGGAACTACCTGCAAAAAAAAATATTAATAAAAATTGTTGCATATATCTGATAACGGAATATATTTAACTCCTTCTCTTTAATAGCAAAAGAGTAGGTGCCTTCTTGGTTTTTGGAATAAAACACATAATTTTTTAAAAAATGCATCCTTACCGTTTACCGGTTTGTCCGATTAGCACTATTTAAACACTTTATCACTGCAATCATAACTCACTGATTCACTCTAGCCACTCACTATTTAGATAATGCAATTTTATACACAGGGTAGTACATATCAAAACTGTTGTAAAAGTACATCTCAGTTGTTTTTAATAGTTTTTTATCAAATGACATGAGAAAGTTATATTTTCTATTTTAAATGAAATAAAATATAATTAAAATAAATCTTTGTTTCATGTAGATGTGTCCTTAAAATAATGCATAAGTTATATAAAATTCTTATATGAAATTAAAAAAAAACCTCAAACACCATGTCAAATGATGTTTTTTAAATGTCACTTTTTGAAACTTCTTGAATCGTTTTAGGGCCACATTTACATCTTTATTTTGCTAAGAAACTTGACAATTTTTTTGTTGGCAGATTTGGATTTAACATACAAAAAACTTTGGACACCAATCTATTTTATAAAACCCAGAAAATAATTAAATTTTACAGGCCTGTGTAATTATAAAAAATGTTATCAAGAAACTTGATATTTCATATACATAAAAAAATAATTCATAAGAAAAGTACATTGTTTTAATTTCAGATACATTTTTTCTTCATTTGAAAATGGTCTTTTTTCTGTGTAAGGACTCGGCAAATGCCTCATACAGGAATAACAGCACCTTAAAAGGTGCCATCGAATTTTGTTTTTTTTTTTTTTGATTGACTAGGTACTAACTAAATTTTGATAAAATTTGGTATGGGGCTATAAAAAAAATTCTCAGAAAAAAATTTCATTTTTGACTCCCACATACTTATGACTCTTTTGATTAAACTTTTTTTGAAAACAGATAACTTTGTAGAGAACAAATATCTACATCTTCTTTGTTGGGATTATCACACTACTTTCACCCAACGTTTTTTTTTAATTAGCAATAAGAAAGGTCTGATAATAACAAATATAAAGCGGATATACTAAATTGAACAGTCTGTATGAGATATTGAAGTAAAATTTTATTGTGTGATGATTTCTTAGAACTATGTTCAGGATATGTCTTAGAAATCGGAAAAGCTACTCAATTTTAAAGATACAGTGTCCCCAGATGAACTACCCAATACCTGTAAATTTTATTTTAAATTTTTTGAAACAAAGGCATTCTCTATAAAAAGTTTTACTAGTCTGACACTTCATTGGTCACAGTAAATAATGCAAAAGAATTTACAGGATGATTGAAAATTTGGAATGGGCTCAAAAGAAAACGGGCAGTATTTTCCTTTTAGAGATAAATGTCATAAAGAATTGTTATTCATAATCATATAACAAGCTTAAATGCAGAATTTCTTAAAAAAAAAAGGCAAAGTCAAAGAAACCAACATTCAGCAAATGTGAAATGCTATGAAAAACCAACATTTTTAAGTTAATGCTAACCGTTTGTTGTTTGATTATGATTTGTTTATCAACAAATTCTGCATTTAAGCTTGTTATACGATTACAAATAATATTTCTCAATAACGTGTCTCTCTAAAATGAAAAATGAGGGTAATTCCCTCTTTAGATATTGTCACATATTCAAAGTTTTGACCACCCTGTAAAATGTTTCGAATATTTGAGTACGGTTCATGAGGTCTCAGGAGAAGCACAAACAACGGCTTTTCTTTGAAAACTTGAAAACAAAAAAAATTACAAGTATTGGTTACTTCATTTGGGGACACCGCATGTTTAAAAAATCGAAATTCAATGGCGAAAGTGCTGTAATTCCTAAACAAAGTATCTGCTGATCCATCATCAGAAATTCTTTAACTCCCTCCAAAATGTAATTATCGAAATGGAACATTCTGTATACGTACTAATAAAATTATGATTTGTGAATTCACTGAATTGTCAGCACAAATACAAAAAAAAATAGAACATTTTCAACTGGGCCACCCTGTATATAAATATATACATTATCCTATGACTTCAAAACACTCACCTTACGATGTTTTCACCATGTCCTATCCCTTTCGGAACCTACCTGTAAGAAGAAAAATACAGAAATATTAGTAAAAATAATTAAAGAACATATAATAATAACTACCTTTAACTCCTTTCCCTAAGGCGGTTCGTCCCCATTATAATACCGTTTATTCCTCTCTCATATCGTTCACACTCTGAAACAAGAGAAAACACAATTAAGCACATAAGAAAATGGAAGAAACATATTTGAAAACTGTTTGGTGTGAGAAAAAAACAAAGTGTTCAATTTACGACTCACCGTTTTGGCATAGTGTGACGGTCTTAAGAAAATGGACGTCCAGTCCAGTTCTAAGGAATCCATCACTCGCTCGCGAATATCAGAGACTACAAACTGCTTTTCTGGGCTCAAATGCCCCCAGAAAATTCCGAATACAGTTTCAAGCCTTAACACTTGTAATATCCAAGCAATTTTAGAAATAACTAAGATATTGACAAGATACTCGTCGAGATCTCGACTCTGATTTACGACACCAGTCGTCCCCCTACGCTAGGTTGAACGAAGGTGTGACGCGATTTGCCTTAGGCTAATTTGGGCTACTTTAACCCACTACTGGCCTCAATCTGCCTACTCCAGTAGTGTTTAGGTTATTTTGCTTACTTTTAGCTTCCAGCACACTAGAATAAAGTCTCTCGCGCGCTTTGCCTTAGGCTAATTTGGGCTACTTTAACCCACTACTGGCCTCAATCTGCCTACTCCAGTAGTGTTTAGGTTATTTTGCTTACTTTTAGCTTCCAGCACACTAGAATAAAGTCTCTCGCGCGCTTTGCCTTAGGCTAATTTGGGCTAATTTAACCCACTACTGGCCTCAATCTGCCTACTCCAGTAGCCCACTGGTTATTTTGCTTACTTTTAGCTTCCAGCACACTCGAATTTAAACACGCACACATAGTCTGTCCTGGGCTTGTCTTTAGTTACCAAAATCCACTACGGTAGAGCGAACTGCCAGAATCTGAAACAGAGACTAAAATAAATACCTATTTTGAAGTTTATAGAAATAGAAAACAAGAAAAAGTGAAAACAAAGCAGAAATTAGACAACAAGTTCTCTTAATCCTGGTTGTTAATTGTCATTACTATAACTTGTTGGCTATAAATCTTTGACCTATGATGTCATTATAATATGCTTCTTTTCTTCGATCCAAATAAATGGACGGGCCGAGGCTGGGGAAGCCATCAGTAGAAACTATTAGATACATAATGCACCAATCACAACGCCCCGAGATCATTAGTGAGCAGGGTACTGACTTTTTTTAGGGCCGCGCTTCTCTTACCAGTAACCTTCGCAAATGCCGATCAAGGTGCCGAATATGTCCCGGTCTCCACCGATTATTCTGGCCGAGCAATAAAATCATAAGATCTAATACTTTTTGGTTTCTTTTTGCATGAATTTGTCATATCATATCATCTGTTAATGTATCATCTGTTGGTGGATCTTCTAGGTGAGTACATGAGTAATACATCTAAAAGATGTGTTGTGTAGATGTAATAGGACCAAATTGGTCTCCTCGTCCAATTTGTGACCACACAAAAGTGTAACACCGACGTGAAAGATATGTAGATGGAATTGGACCAAAATGGCCCCCTGTGCAATTTGGAGTGTTCAGTTTAAGGTCACACAAAAGTGTAACACCAACGTGGCATCTTCTTAATGACTGTCTAACTCCCCATCATAACAGACAGTGTCCGTTCCAAATGGAGGTTATAACAGACAGTGTCTGTTCCAAATAGAGGTTAGAACATACTGTGTCCATCTCAAATGGAGGTTAGGAAGCGTTTGCGTTGATATTTATACCAACAAGCAATAATGACAAGAAATAATAGGGGATTAGAGTATAATCAAAGTCTAATCCTGGACATTCAGTTACACAGTTTTTTTTGCTGTGAATGGTATCATAACTAATCAAAAGAAAATCATTACATAATAATATAGAAAAGTGTTAGTTAAGACATTGATTTATTATTAATTAAACTTACCAATAATTTAGCAAAATATACATCATCTGAGTTTACAAGACGTTCACAAAATTTTACATCTTCAAAATTCATTTTCTCAGTAATTAATACCCCAAATTTACTGCTAAATAGAGAAGTAAAATCCCTTTTGAACTAGGTACCACGTGACCCCCTTCCCAATTTAACATTTTCGGGTGGTAGTTATAATTCAGAAGGGGTGAACGCGGGGGATATTATTTTCACGCTATAAAATGGCAATTAAAAATCAATCTATTTCAGGATTTTCCCTAAAAGTTCGTAATTACGCTTAAAATGAATTTATGCCATACATATGGACCACACTGTATATGTTTTACGGTAATTTTAAACAAAACTTGCACTAAGATGTTTCCGTCAGTAGAAACGTAGTATGCTTGTCAAAAATTAATTTGATACAATTTTTCAACGATATATTTTAGATAAAATTAATTAATGTCAAAGTAATGATTTTCAGTTGATCCCAGTCATTTTGAAAGGAGACATTTTCATGAGATTTATTTTAACATAAGGTGCAATAACGCCAGTCTCTATTTTGTATGTATGGACCGTGACTTTGTTAATAAAGTTAAAAATTTTCCCGAGTAGAAGATTCACGCAATATATTCAAATTTCCATTAACTAAAGAAGTGGATCTTCTACTTCCGAAACAATAGCTGAGAGTCCCCCTTAATGTTCTTAGTTTTCAGTGAAGATGTAACTCCAATTTAACAAGATTAATTCTTGGTGTTGTCTTGTTGGAAAAGGCGATTGATTTATTTTAAGGACTAGTTCACGTGGCTCTTAAGTTTTCCTGCGCTAAAGAGCCATGTCTAGACCGCAATTGCTGGAGTTGATTATCGGGTGTCACACATGTAATGAAACTATCACGTAGCAGCATAACCAATTGAGGGCTAGAACTGTATGCTAGCTCGGTTGCTAACTTCTATATAAAGGACTAATTACAAATCCTCGGGTAAATATATCAGTTGAGTGATATCATGTTTCAAGACCATTCAATAAACAATAGTATTTGTCCCCTATCTATATAAATATTACATCACCTGCATCTAAATATTATTAATAAATGTGTAATATTTTTACTAACTTTTTGTTCATCTCTGCTTTATTTTTTAATCAATTTTAGTGAAGCAAAACGTATAGTATTTTACAATAATTTCTTGGGGTGTCTAAAGAGCCGAACGTCTTTTAAAACATAAAAAGTTTTAATTATTCCTTAAATAAAAAAGAGAAGAAACTTTATTTCCTATTTTTATTTTTAGAGGACTTCCAGCCAGGTATATGGACAATTTATCCTACGTTTCGTCCGAGTTTTCGGACTTTTTCAAGGTTAAAAGCTAAAAATAATGGTTTTACATAAGTCTTAAAGAAAAACAAAATACACATTAGAAACAGAAAATGAAAATAAAATAAACTTCTTAGACCTGACGTTAATTAGATGTACCAGTAGAATTAAAATTAATTGGTATCAAAAAAGTATGAGTTCGGGACGATATACCAACTTCCAATCAAAAACTAGTAATAAATACAAAATTAGCGTTATAAACAGCCTCGTGGACAAGGCCATTTTGCTATCAGATAAACTGTTTCACAAAGAAAACATAATTAAAATCAAAAACATTCTTTTAAATAACTTTTACCCGCCACCTTTTATGAATAAGTATATTCAAAAGAGAATACATATAATAAATAACAAAAGCAATAAAAATCAAGTTGACATAGATTTACAACCTAACTGCTCTGGACCCATATTTAACAACACAAACCAGGACAAAAATCAAAACAATCCAAATAAAGACAAAATATACATATCGGCACCATACATACCACAAGTATCAGAAAAAGTTTAGAAAGAATTAGGTAAATATAACATACAATTAGCATACAGAAATGATAATAGCATAAAAAATAAATTATATTCAAAACTAAAAGATCCAATAGAGAAATTAAATCACACCCATGTTATTTATAAAATTGATTGCTCAGATTGCGATAGGTGTTACATTGGACAAACCCAACATTATTTAAATGAACGTATAAATCAACATAAATTATCAATTAGAAATTCCATAGCAACTCCTAATTCATGTAGCACAGCATTAGCCGAACACGCCATAAATAATTCACACAATTTTAACTTTCCGGATACAACCATACTGCATAAAGAAAGAAATTCCAAAAAACGCATGTTTTTGGAAATGGCCGAAATACAAAACAACAAAAAAACAGTAAATTATCAAACAGATATAGAAAATCTAAGTAGCATATATCGCAATCTTATTCAATAGTAACAATTTTTATACATCCTGTATATGTGCTAACTGCAAAATCTCTTCTTAGCGACTATCCAATATCATGAGAATGTTTACAATAACCCTGTCACTCGGACCATCAATATAAGTATACTATCAGCTGTTATTATTACCTACTCTTAAACAGACCACATCAACGACGACACCAAATACTGAGCATTCTCTACCTAACTAGTCGAACTACCTACCAAATAAAAAAATTATGAAAAACAAAATGAAACCAGCCCATACAATGAAATTAAAATAGGAAATTTATATTAGGTAAGGAAACACTTTTTTTAGATATGTATTCTGTCACTAATCTAATTTAAGACTTATGTAAAACCATTATTTTTAGCTTTTAACCTTGAAAAAGTCCGAAAACTCGAACGAAACGTAGGATAAATTGTCCATAATACCTGGCTGGAAGTCCTCTAAGAATAAAATAGGAAATAAAGTTTTTTCTGTTTTTTATTGAAGATATAATTTCTACTTTAACAGCCAACAAATTGTAAAATATCATCTATAAAAAAACAAATTAAAATTGGGCACTTTAGGTCCATCAGAGATATTCTGTAATACTGTGCTTTATCCCAAATTGAAATCCATAATACATTGAAAAAAAATTATGTGAAAAAAAAACTATTAATTTTGGAAATTTTATTTCAATATCGCCCTTAATAGACAACGTCGCTTATTGTAACCAGTGTTGACAATTTCGTATTTTTCTCTTACTTCTCAGATAACAAATTCAATGTCGCATAATTTGCCTCCTAAAAAAACATCTGGTTGAGCCCTTGAAAAATTCTCTGAATAATTTTCATCGCCACTCAATCAAATTGTTTTAAAAACTATACATATTACGCGACCACCAAAGCAGAACAAGTAATCAATAAATAATTTTACAACACTATCATGGCAACCGCCAACACAGCCTTAGATAATTTGATTAAATTTTTATTCTGACGTTTAAAAAACATGACTGAATTGTCAAATAGCGTTTGTTCTTTTTGCACTTTCCACCCTAGTTGTACAAATAACTATTTATATTTTATATGGAGACAAATAAATTTTATCATTTTCATTTTCACTATCGTCTGAAGGCAGTTATTTACACGGTCGGGTGCGGCACGGTTCTGCTTTGAGGAATATGTGAATCCTAACATATGAGAAGCCTCTCTTTATCGTTTAAAATATTTGTTTCAACATGAAGAAAAATTACCTACCTTTAAAAAATGCTGAGACCAAAAACTTGATAAAATATGCCTATCTCAGAATAAGTAACAGGGGGGAAATATGATTAGGATGCTTTAAGGAAAACTTGAAAATCGCATTTTTGAGGTAACAGCCGCGCTGTAAGTCAGCGGGTGGTAGGTAAAATTGTGCTTGTTGACTTGTGAAGGGTGGAAGGACTAGCATAGCACGTTGGCGGGGATCTTCCCCCGGATTAACGCGGGAGCACGGTGAACCACACATTTGCAGATGTAGTTTAGTTAAACCGCGAAACGGAATAATTAACGCTAGTTTGTATTTACGTTTGTTGTATGTGCTCTATATGTGTTTCAAATTTTACTTATACAATAATAGTTACTGTCTTAGTGCTACTTCTATAGTTTCAAACCTCTCTCGTTCTAAGTGCAACAAATCTGATCCAGGAACATAGTTAGGCCACGATAATTATACTCCAAGTTACGATAACATTTACACATTTGCACATTCTAAGCTCCTTAGCGATACAACAATACATTTAATGAGCCAATTTGGGCTTACAAACTATAATTTAATTAAATCTTTTATATTGTTAGGGCTATCTTTGTAGACGTTACACTTAGAGCAACCTCACAAAAAAAAAAGGTGAGATTAGGTATGGTGATCTTGCATATAGGCCTCTCCTATTAACGCATCTATTTGGGAAAGTTTGGTATTGACGAACGTTAACGTATAGTAACGATCAGCACCATCTTGCTGATAGCAAAGATTGTTAATAAGGCAAATCTGGATCTTCTTGATTGGGGTATAAAAGCGGGAATAGGTTCAGGTTGAACAAATTTCAAATACATCGCCATCAATCAATTTGAATTCATCGAAGTGAAGTAACTTGGACTCATGGAAAAGAGCATCTAAATGGTAGACCACTTGAACAACAATTGAATTCACGATGGAGGTAGAACTAGATAGACATAGTTCCCATTTCTAGACGTATTAATAAAAAAAAACGGGAGGAAGCTTTGGCCATACGTTGTATAGAAAATCTACTCATACGGATATATACCTGAACGCAAAATCACCATCTTAGAAGCGGATATCGATAATATTAACAAAGAAACATCAACACATCAGAAAAAGCTGCAGAAAAATAGATTCACACAGGACATAATACAGAAGTCGCGAAAACCAAGTAGATCTAAAACTAAAGACAAATCCGAGAAACCGGTAGAAAAGCTTATCTGCCATACGTAAAAGAGACAACAGACAAGATAAACAAACTTTTACGTAAACACAACATAGAAACAACATTCTAAACAAACACAATTATCCTGCATTCAAAACCCAAAAATTCTCTTGAATGTCAAGGAGCATATGAATACCATTACAGGACTGCAACAAGTCATACATACGACAGACCAACAGTCCGATAAACGTAAGAAAAAAGAAGATGTAAATAGAATCGTAAAAGGTGAAAAAACTTCATCCCTAGTGAACATTATAAGCCAAGAATAACCAGAGAAGAAAAAAATATCAAAAAATCTTAATATGAAAATAGCACACAGGCTACCTAGTTTATGGAAACTAGCTCTAACAGACCATCAGGAGTGCTGACGAGCATAAAAGGCACGGGATATTCGATAGCAGGACCAGTTACATGGAGCCGCAGCCGAACTCAGATATGCACGACTAAAGCCATGCTTTCTAAGAATCACGCTCCGTGAGTGTGCGAAGTCACAGCAGTTGAAGAAATGTTTCTCTCCTCCAAATTACCTCACTAAAGCAAGCCACCAAAATAAAATTTGTAATATTATGTGGCTACATCTAACAAGTAACATATTTAACGTAATTTAGTTTTTCTAGACAACACGATATCGGACGCATATACGTGAAAAATTAATATTCATCATCCCCTTTAAGGGATTGTAGGATCGTTTATTATGCATTTTAGGACATACATTTAATATGCAAAGTACACTTACTTTATGATAAACTAGTAGACTTTGTAGTTTGACACAATTGTAGAGCACCCTGTATATTGAAATTTATCATTAAAAAAATAATTTACCCAGTCAATAATACATAATACAAATTTAATTTTTTTAATGGATATTATTTTCCGTCGGCAAAATAACACCCCATCCCGTTTTTCTCAGCCAGAACAGTTGGAATACTCGTTCTCCATGAAAGATAGACCCTTTAAAGAACATATATCTTTCAAAAATAGTTTGGATCATGGGGTAAAGACAACCCTGTTTGGTGGCAGTGTCTGGTCCTAGATTAACGTAGAGGGTGGGATCGTGGGTCGCTAGTAAATTTTCACTCAGTTGCGTACTGAGTTCCCAGGACTCGCGTTGTTTGGGAAACTCCATATGTGTGTGTCTTTATTTATTGCCCTCTTATAATTTATTGTCTCCAAAATTTTAGAGCCAATGAATCAACCAACTTACTTGGTTATATATAATACGTAATGAGAAACTACCAGATTTATATCATTACCCATGTAATAAGCATTAATTAATGTTTATTTTAATTTGAAAATTTATTAGCCCTTTATCCCAGCTTAACTACCAGCAGAAAGAGCTCCATCAGGCCGTTGCCGAATTCACACATTTATGTGATGTAAAACTGAGTTTAGTAATTTATGAAAAGTGTTTCTTTTGTACAGGAGCATGTCATTTTCATATTTACTTTTCACATTTCACGAAAGGATGGGAATATGTTTATGCACTTATTGTAATTTCAACATTACTGTATCTATTCGAGTATACCCCATGGGACATTATTGAGCCCTCTATTCTTTCGTCATACATTGTTTTCTTATGTATCAAATTTAATATTGTTGGAGACAAAGTAATGGTATTATGCTTACCATTCATATCTAATCGTGCAATTTATACTTCGACGTTGAGGAAGATCATCCTGAAACAGCTGGCATTGATACAGTCGCAGCTATCATACACCATCTTGGAATGGGGGGTCAAGTAATTGTACTCTGAAAAAAAAAAATTAGAAAATTAATTTGTAGCAAGTGTTAATTCTATCAGCAGTAAGGTACTAAAACAAAATGAAATATATCGC
Source organism: Rhamnusium bicolor (assembly GCA_029963845.1). Classification (NCBI taxonomy): domain Eukaryota; kingdom Metazoa; phylum Arthropoda; class Insecta; order Coleoptera; family Cerambycidae; genus Rhamnusium; species Rhamnusium bicolor. The sequence goes on along the minus strand of JANEYF010003410.1, from coordinate 1,034,076 downwards.
ATTATGCAACTCTTCTGCATGTCGTCATTGAGCGCTGAATTATAAAGATTATATTTGGTGCATTTGTATATAAAACATAAAATATTCTACAAAAATTAAACAACCGTCAAATCCAAACCGTTCCCTTCGAAAACGGGAGTTGAACCCCGGAGTCGGCAGACAGAAAACTAGCTATGTTCGTCACTCGACGCTAGCCCAGTGCGCTAACAAGCTCAGTATAATAATTCAGAAGCCCTGCCTAGGTTGCAACAAAAACCAGTCGAAAATACTCCAATTACTAAGAATTGTTTTGAAAATCATAAAACAGCGCCTCATTGTACGATATTTGAATGCTATAAAAGAAAAATCGATTGAAAGACGAAAGCTGAAAGCTGTTCCAGATCACCAGACGGTGAAATAATTACTTTTTATATTCTTAACGGTTTTAAAAACTAAGTGTTTTATTGCGTTTTATTCAGTTTAAATTTTTTTTTCAATTTATGGCAATTTTTAATTATCTTATACATTATCATGAGGTAATAATTATTTTAATCAATGCTCACTTTGATATGATACATATATTTATATTCCTAGTGCATATTTTTTAAAAAAGGCTTAAATAGATGTAGAAAATTGTAAATCCCTGTATTTTTACATACTTCCTAAGTGATCGCCGGATAGGGCGATTTAAAAATGATCAATCAAAAAGTAATATATCAGCAACACAATATTTAGTAAGATATCTAATTTTGCCTTAAATTACAAAAATATCGACTCAATATAAAACTCGAAGGTTACAATAAGATGCAAATAATAAACGCAATAAAACTGTAACAGAAAATTCCGATGGACTTCTCTAAAAATGTACAAACAAAATCAATTATAGGAGAAATCCACCATAAAACTCTAAAAGTCTTACTTCGAAATACCGAAGGGGACATCTGCATTTGCATTTTATTGCGAGAAAAGCACGAACTCACGAAATGCTCCTATTTTGATGTTAAATATTTTCGTTTCGTGATATATAAAAGTAAGGAGATTTTTTTCTTTTTTTAATTTACTAGTTGTCTATTTCCCCCGTTTTAGTTGCAGTAAATTTGCAATTTCACTTGGAAACTGATTTTAATGAACTTTTAAATGACGCTTGAAAATCTTTTAAACTTGCAAGACGTTTTTCAATTTAATTTCAATCAGTGTTTCTCTGTTTGACACAATTATTATACTTCCAGATTCAAAATTCTCCACGCAGAACAAAAATTTCAATTACAAGATCAAGACAATAATATTGTTGTTTATTAAAAGAGCTGGGCACAATGATGGTCACACAGCGGCGGCATAAACTATGTAGAGGTACCAAAGCATTTATGAACACATTCACCATAAATTCGGCCAGTCTGTTTTTACAGTTCGATATGTGCGTATGTCACAACAACCTTTGCGTTGGGTCGCCAATTACATTTTAAAACATTTCGGATGATTTCCAGATTTAAAATTTAACGATACATCTGCCAAATACTCTTTCTGTGACATACGCTTGTTTTTCACGAACTTGTGTAGTGGGAAAAAACATTTACCAGCAATTTGGCATCAGCGAAAAAAAAACATAAGTTTCCATATACATATCTGTTCAGTACCTATAATATTCCGCACTACAAGTCGTGTTAAAGAATTAATTATAAATAGACTTAAATAAGAACTTAGACAAATAAAATATGGTTAACAGTTGATGATATGACGGACGTAAAATGAAATAACGTGGCAAATGTTGTAGTACGCATTTTACAATCAGATGGACCGTCGCCATCCTATTTACTTGGCAGTAAAGGGTTGGAAACTGTAAACGCGGAAACTATACAACAATTAGTAACAAGAGATGATGGGTGTTGGTAGTTGCCAGGTATTAATGTAACCTGAACAGTCCACACACTTCATTTGGCAGCCGAAAAAATTCAATAAAACCGTTTGACTTTCCCTGGCATTTCACTTCTCCATTAACCTATTTCAACTCATTGACCAACCTGGACTTTAAACAGCTTTCTATTAGCACCTGTATTTTCAAGGCATAAAGAATCTCCATTCTACAGTTGAATTCCGGTGACTCGCAAGCCATATCCTATTCGACTGACCAATTCGAGGACACGCTGTGTATATGAGTAATCGTTAAAATATGTTTATGATTTTTTGCTAAAGAGTTTCAAATTATTGAAATTTCATTATGATAGGACAACGATATCTACCTCAAACTTGCAGGGCATACTATGAATTAGGTGCTCGATGTATTTTTCAGGTATCGTGTCCCAAGATATCTGAACCTCTATTCGAATGCGTTGAAAGCCCATTAGTGGGTCCCATATATATTCGATTGGGGAAAGGTCAGGTGATCTTGCGGGCTATAGAAGAACGTTCACATTTACACATCCTAAACCACCTCCCCTCCTTCCTAAAGACACTCCCTATTTTCAAACATTCTCATACACCCATATCTATTTTTTTATTAAGAATCTAGTTATTTCTTTTCTTAAAAAAATGCTTTAAAATGAATTTCAACCACTTTTGAACAAATTAAAGTTTTTTCTTTTTGAATAAATGCAAAATTAATTATACAATATTATGCATGCCATTCAGAAGTAAAGCAGAAAAGTTATTTTCCCCGGTCATTAATGTATTATTTTGTAGTTATGGACTTTTGTAAAAACACTTTCAATTGTTAATGTTAAAGAGGGAAAAACACCCTATAATTTGACCTGCAATTACTTGTATAATAGCGTAAAAATAAATAAATAAAACATGATTAACGATTTACATTGACATTTTTCATTCGTGACATATATCATTAAGTAACACATAAATTTTTACTTCAAGCTCTGCCTTAAAATGACGCAAAAAGGAAATATCTTTAAGAAACAGTTGACTCAAAATAATGTTTCATTTAAAATTAACTTCTATACTTAAGCAAACCTAGACTTCCTAGTTTTAAGGCGGTTAAATGCTAATAGGAAAAACGTAACTAATCTATCTGGTATTATAATATAAAATATTCAATGCATTCTGTCAAAGTTTTATAAAGAGAAACTTCTTACACACAAGTGATAAATGTTTCATTTGTGTTTTCGTTATAAATATTTGAGGCTTGTCATCTTCTAACTTTGTTCTTTTTATTTTCAGTTCCAGCGGGACACGTAACTGTCACAAATGCAAAAAATGTGTCTGCAAATTCGGTGTACTTCAGTTGGATTGCCCCTCCAGCAGATACTATATTCGGTGAATTTTTAGGCTATCGCGTATCCTACAAATCAAGAACCAACCCCGTAATTTATAAAGAAATTTATCTACGAGACCCTACCGTCACGGTAAGTTTTTAATGTATTTTTACTTTGTTGTTCATTAAATTGGTTTGATCAGGAAATTTTTTTTGTATAGCCCTGATCATATTTTTAAAATAATTATACACATCAGGCCTATACCGGGTGTCAATTAGAACATTTTCCACCCCAATCATCTCGGGAACAGAGATGGATATTGAAGAGCGATTTTAATCATATTAAAATACGATCGAGGGGAAGTAACTACTTGTAACAGTCCATTTTTGTAAGAAATAATTTGGACCACATTTCTTATAAATTAGATGAACTGGTTTAAGTTATAGATTAACTTCCAAATTCGATTAAAATAATTTCACTAAACTCCATTGTACCACCCATTAGTGCGCCCCTGCTGTGCAAAATTTTGTTTACTAAGAAGCTTCATCGCGTGTGCGCGCGCCAAACAAACGGAATCGGTTACTGCTTTTAGCGATGTGTTGGAGACATGGTGAAGTAAGTAGCTGTGTGCGTTACTTTGAATTTGCCTGGAATTACATTAGTGAGCTAAGAAGTTACGAAGTAACCGAGATGGTGTGATAAGGGAAAAGCCCTGACCGTGCTCTTGGCCCAAGAGCTCCAAGTAAGATTGTTTGGGTATAGTCATGTATAATAATATTAATATTTTCCGTCTTTTAAAGGTAGCCAGTTGTTTATTAATTAAAGAAAATTATTGTATATTTTAAACTTAAAAAATGGTGGCGCCCAATAACAACTAATTAAGTTGGATTAATAATTCGTATGATTTGATTTGCTATATAGATCTTTGTTTTTTTTTGTTTCATTTAATCTTAAGTTTATTTGATTTATCTAGTTAACTACTCTGCTTCCCCGCCCAGAGAAAAGAGTCATACATATTGCTATTTTGAATAAATGTATTTTGCTATTAGTTTTTTGTTTTATTCACTAAAATTTGATTTAACTATTTTAATGATAGGGTGAGCCCCGTTATATGCTGTAGTATGAAGATCAAAAATAAATTTATGAGTCCAAGAAAAGAATATATTTCAAGAAGTCCTACAAGTTTTGATAGACTGCAAAAAATTTTTCTCCATTATAATTGTGATACTTGAGAAATTCTAAATAGAATGTATAATATGGCAGAAAGGGTTGATATAATTTTGATCTATAGTAGTGCAAATCACTGCGGAAAACAAATGGATACAATTTTCAATGAAAGAAATCCTAATAACACGTACGTTTTGAAATTAATTGCAATATTTACAGAAACAGGATCTGTGAAAAACAAGAAAGAACTGAGCCCAGAGCCTTAAACGAAAGAGCTCAGATTAAAGTGTTAGGACATTTTACTATCAATCACACAAGTTTACTTCGCTAGGTGTCTGCTATAACTGGTATTTCTCATGAGGCTGATCGCAAGGTTCTAAAATTGCATAAACTTCATCCCTATAAAATGCAAGTCCATCTTGAACTAGCTGAAGACGATTGTGGCAGAAGAATTCAGTTCTGTGAAGAAATGACCGAAAGATTAAACAACAACACGCTTATGTTACAAAATATTTCAACATTATTTTTAATGGTTTTGTCATTAGACACAAGGGTCGATACTAGAGCGTTGAAATCCACATGTTTTCGTAGAAAGGATATATTCAATGGCCATTGGCCACAGAAAATAAACGTTTGGTTTGATTCATTTATATTAATATGGTGGTTGGTCTGATTTTCACCAACAACTAAATCGGCAGACATAATCATTTCTGTAGTATTGTTTGAAAATATTTGTTTTGAAATTTCCTTTTTGTTCTGGATGCTATCTTCTATACATCCCTCAGCAACTGTTGAGAATTTACATCCCCCATGACGTTTTAAGGTAAGAATATCAGCTTCAGAACCAGCTAATAATGATGCCGAAGATTTCCTAACTCTGTGACCCGTATATTGCTCAGAATTAGATAAGTTAAGGTATTTACCTATAAAACTTGGTATTTTTGAAAAAGTATTAATACCAACTCGTTGGCCGTACATTTTTCTCCTCGATATTGAAGAAAAACCCCTTTATGATTCACATGAGTAGGGCGAATAGCTGCATATTTATTATAAATATTTAGTGGATTTATTCCACTAACTGTCTCACCAATTACCGTAAAAATCCTTTCAATGTGCGTCTTCGATTCAGGTACTTTAACAACCAGCATGTAGTCTTTTCTCACAATGTCACAATGGTCATATTGTAGAGTTCCTCTCGACGACAAGCGCCAGCCAAACCCATTATTAATACAACTTTCAACATTAAAAACTTTTCATCTGGTGCTTCTAGTAAAAAACGTTCGACATCTGCTCTGTCAAAACTTTAGATTTCTTAGCCCTATACCCAGTGGGTTGTCTTTTCAAAATAGCTTTTACTTTTTGATAATTGACATCTACATTACTCTTTACATTCAAAACTGCTTTAAGCATCGAAAACTTGGACCAGAGACTTGAACATTTTAAAGTTTTTGCTTTTTCAGATAGACAAGTCAAAAGAACAGACTCAGATATGTTACTCACAGTTTTCTGCCTACACCAGTGCATAAATGAATCATATTCTTTTCCGTACAATTTTCTAGATTTCGCTGGTAATAAATCTAAAGTTACAGCAATTGCTTGCTCCCTGATTTCCGGAGGAGAACGAGGAATAAAATCTTACTCACTATCACTCATTTTCTTCCAAATAATAATTATTGTCAAGTAGAATGTGTCAAATGCGACGTTTAAATCGTTCAATATTTAGTTGTTTTATTATTGGTTTCTATGGAAACAACAATAGAATTTAGTCATTACGACAAGGTGACTTTGTCAATTTGCCACATTTTTACAAAGTTATACTGTTTTCTAATTTCGAATGGCGATACTAAAAATTTTGTATATAACTCGAGACTAAAACAACATTTTAGCCACTTGGTATATAAAATCCTATTATTTCATTTAAAATATTTTTTTATCTGTGTAGTATTACTGTATTAAAAGTTGTCGAATTATGATCTAAATTCCCCTGTTATTACAGGTATTACCAAAACTTAGAATTAATTATCCGACGAACGATATAAAAATATGGCCTCTTAATTTCCTTACAGCAAAAAAATTGCCGGTTTTCTCATAAAATGTTAGAGAAACTGTTAAATGGACTTTCAAAATCGATTTTTTCTCTAAGAAAGTTGTTAGGGGATTCAACTAAGAGGTGATTGTAATTCCCCTGTAACAATAAAGAAAAAATTGGAAACGTGATCTTTGTTCAAAACACTAAATTTTACAATACTTTTTACCTCAGCTGCCTTGTTAATAAAACAAACAATAATAATTTCTTGTATGGGAGTTGCCATATCCCAAAACGGGATTAACTTAATACTCCAGATTTTGCTACTTAACATTGTGGTTTTCAGACCACATTTTATATCTAGACGGTTTTCTATACAACCCCAAAGCTTATTACAAACTTTATATACATTTTTCGTCGATAGTCCTTTTGTCACGGGGATTATAATTCCTGAAACAGTTCTACTAATAGAACAGGTAAATTAATTAAATATAGAGTCGAATTTCTGTCCAGATTAAGTATCACATTTCACACTGACTGTAATTTTAGGTACTGGCTAAATAACAAGAAAACAACTCATGTCAACTGGGTCCTTCACATAGAAACACGAACTCAAGCGTCACTGCGTCAAATAACGAAGCAAAGCGACCTAGCACCTTTGCCTATACAATGCTGAGACTTATGTAGCTGTAAGCATACAACTTCACATGCAGGATTGGCTCATGTGAAACTGCAAAAACGTTGACATATTATATTGAGTTATATAAAAATGGATTAACGAATTTATTATTGGATTACAGCAGCTGTTCAAAACGTTCGTATACTACACTCCTCAAATAACCCCACAAATAAAAATCTAATGTGGTCATATCCGGAGATCGGGGTGGCTATTTAATAGCGCCTCTTGTTTTAACTCACTTTTATGGTCATATTTGCTTCAATTATTCGCGACCATTACGTCCATAATGTACTGGTGCTGCATCTTGTTACAGCTAACAAGTTTTCTTCTCAAATGTCTGCAGATTCAAAGCCAAATTAGATTTAAAAAACCCAACCGCAAAAATGGCTTTTAATTAATACTATTTCTGCACTATACTGCACTCAGTTTATCGTCTACAGACCCCAGGACAAGAAACGTGCATCACATCCATTTCCGAGATACAGGGTGTGTAAAGTATTGCCAGAAATATATTTTTTTGTTTTTCATAAACTATTGGAGAAAAAATTACAAAACTTGGGATGCACGCCAAATTCACTGAAATTGCAACTGTTTCTAAATGTCATTATTATTGTCGTATTTATCTCCAATAATTTAAGAAAAAAACAAAAAAAAACTCCATCTTGGAAACGGTTCATTTCATGTTCATAAGAATTTTGTTGCTTATTTTGGCCCATAGTATATCCTGTGGAAGTTTGGCATATTATTTTTGAACCACCTTGTATAGAACACACATAGAACTGTTCTATTATATGCTTTGATATGGCTTGAATTATTTTAAATGGAGTTTTATTAGTTGTATTTATGCATCCAGGAATAAAACACCATTTTCTTGCCAATATATTTCTTTTAATACACTTATCCACATAGGGAAATGTATTCTGTGCACATCGGACTATGACTAAGTAGTGAGTTATTACAACTAGCGCAGTTGATTTATTTGCATAGATTAATGTAAATGTACATTTATTCTGTGCTATGGGAAACGAGCTAGCGGGCATGTGACGTCACGCCGCTGGCCTCTGTCTTGGAAACGTTTTCTAGTCTTGCTGCACCAGCACAAGTTCTATTGCAAATAAATTTCTGAAAAAATTAATTTAATATTTTTTATTGTTACAGTGATTTTTAATATTGATAAATCTATCAATTTCAGCTGAAATCAAAAGTTTGTGGACAGAATTATTAGGAAACATGCAATAATTTACCACAAATGCAAATTTAGTTTTAATACCTAAAAAATCCAAATTTTGGAACCCAATGTTAGCCAAGATTTTGTTCCAGGGATGTACTACGTGTACATATATTCTAGAAAGAAAAAAAAATTATGTTTTTCAACTACTGCTATCCCCATAAATACGCCAAATCCTAAATCCGCCACTGGCTAGTTATAATGTAAAAGTATGGTTAACAAACTGATTAAGTAGTAGTTTTTCTCATTGTTAAAATAATGAACACTTTGCTATAAAAATGGGTATTCGTATGTTACCAGGAGAAAATACGAACGAATTTTAACAAAGTTGATCAATATTATCCCTTGGTATTCATTATCGAAACTCAATTTACTTTTAATCAGTCACAATCTGACCACTTTGTAAAATCATACATCCATTAGTTATGATTTCCTGAGGTGAATTAGCGATAGTACCTTAAGGACCACTTAAGCACACCATAATCACATACGTGTTGGTCGGGGTTTCGGGTTGATATCAAGGGACCGATTATACTAAAATATATAATGTTGTTTGCAAAGTCACACTATCACATGCCAAAAAACGTTAACACTGAATGGGACATTCGAAGGAGGTGGATATACAACTTAATTTGTAACAGCAAAAAGCGAGTATGGCATTATCTTATCTTTAAGCAACAGGACCGTACCAAAGAAAATTTAGAAAGGGGATTATTGTGTTTTTTATTTCGTTTTGTTGCAAAATACAGGGTAAACAGAAGTAGTTCAAACTTCTAACAGTAATGATTTTAGTTGGAGAAATATATTTAAAAACTGTTTAAAATTTTGGTGCAAAAGTTGGTTTCTACGCAACGGTAAAACGACGTCATTGGTCATCACTGTCAGTCGCACGTTGACGTTGTAGGCGACTCTGATTTTATCCACTGAATTGATGCAAAAGTGAGTCGGAAGATCGTTTTGTGATGTTATCCAGCAATGTCAGGATGCAGCGGACGACGTTGACACAAAATTAAAATACCGCTTGGAAAACGTCGACATTTTCCTTCTTTCTAGGCTGTGGCTAAGTTGTATATCTCTCGAAACTATCTTGGGCCGCAGAATTTGGATTTTGTTAAATATTAAAACTTGATATGTGGTGAATTAAAACAACCATGTATTATAAAAGATTGAACAGAATAAAACCTTAGTGGAGGTGCCCCCCCCTCTAAATCCTCCATTGAATATTTACAATAATATATCCTAAGAAAACTAAGAGCAGTGAACTAACTAAACACTCCACACATATATAAAATCTAATTAATAAAATGGAAACTGTCTGTTTGCCCAACAAGGTTGTGGGACTGCAGGCCAGAGCGCAGCATGTATGAATAATTTTTCAAGGCCTTTTTCTCATTTGCTATGCGTTTTATAGAAAACCCTCCAAATAAAAAAAATTCCTCATTCCATTAGCTACAACTTACTCGCATACGGTATGCAGTTATTTTGAAAAATAGAAAAGTGACCTCGATCTTTTTCACTGTAAATTACACAAAACTGACAACCTTCCATTATTTATTTATTTTTCAGTCATGTCAAAACAAATATGAATTTTGCATACACCGTAGGAAAACGAAAGGTTTAATTAACATAATACTAGAATATCAAGTTTTTACGACAACGAATGATAGATATAGAGGGGCAGGAACATAAAAAATGTGCAAATAATATTTTTTGTAAAAAAAAATGAAAAAGTGCAATTCTTTCCAAATCAAATCGCAATCTCAAAAATTGTTTTGCGAGGTGTTCTTACATAAAAATCAACTGTTTGTTTTTGTATGTTCGAGAGTTGCATAGCATGTATCGAATTCAGGGGTCTCGTTCTTCGACTATAACCAAATGGCGATTATTTCGATTACCGCCTTCCTTCGGCCCTGCAAATAATTATGGACTTGTTAATAGTGCCGTAATTCTTAAAATCTTTCATTTCACGTCTTTAAAGTTTAAAGGCGAAGTTTCCCACTAAAAGTTTAAATTTACATATTACTAAGTAAGATTCTGGCTTAACTGTAATTATTTTTAAGCATACTATGCCTCTTTTAAACTGCTCGTTAACAAGACACGTTGAATCACCGTGCCCGAGGAGAGGCACATTTTTTAAGCATCACAATGAGCGCTAACTGCGAATTAAGTTTTGTCATTTCGACCTTAAAAGCTAACGTTTTAAATACATTTTGTACCCAGGCCAACACTAAATATACAGTCACATTTCATTTACATGTTTTATTTTAAAATTATTTCAAGAATATGTATAAAAACTGTAAACAATTTTTTTTGGGTAGTGACATTATTGTTTAATAGGGGCGCCGATTTCTTGACTACCTATCACACTGGACCACAACTTTTTTTTTTAACTAATTTGCAAGTATTATTTCGCGCAGAGCGCAATATTGGCGACTAGTTATGGCTCTGTACAAGGATATCGTTTTTCTAAGCTCTCACTCTGCTCTTATACACTATTGGACTCGATTCCATGCAGACCCTGCGTTTAATGCGATAAAAAGTATGAGAATTAAAGTTTATATGTACGGAAAAGATTTGACTATGAACTGCTTTTAGCTGGTGACCGGAGATGCCGCAATAAGTAATATTCATTCTCGTTGCTCTGCTCAACTAGCAACTAGCAGCGCAGAGCAACTTCATTTGTCGTCTACCAGTTTTCTATTATTCCATCGTCTGCTACATTAAACACAGGTTTTGCATGATATCTAGTCCAGTAGTGTATATATGTATACACTTAACAATTAAAATTCCGCTCTGTGTCATTTCTTAATATTTTAAAATTATTTAAATTAAAATAAACTACTCCAAGAAAGTTAAGGATATTGCGAGAAAACACATTTTCGTTTAGGAACTATAGTATATTTTATCAACATTTTCATTAATTTTTTTTTAACTTGAGAACAAATAATTCCAATTTTATTCACAAGAAAACAGCAAAATTAAAAAACACAAATTTCATTTTGAAGCTGCAAATCGGTCCTTCATGTCAGTAAGATGTATGCCCTCATTTCCATCAATAACAGGTTAATGTCGTCTAGGCATAATGTCAATGAGAGTATAGATGTAATTTTGATAAATATTCGCTCAAATTCCTAGAATAATCGTATTCAAATCTCTAATTGTTTATGGATGAGGTTAATGGCCATGTATGGTTCTTTTGAACATATCCCACATATTTTCAACCGGACTGAGGTCTGGTGGCCTCAGCGGGTGTGGAAATGCGGGAATTCCAAAGTTTTTTATTTATTTATTTATTTATTTATTTGCATACACTGCTCAACAGGTAAACCCATTTCTAGAGCAGGAAAAATACACAAAACAAAAAATACAATACAGTATAAGTATATAGAAAAGAATTTAAAAAGAAAAAAAACATTGTATAAAAATAACAATAAAACATTCTATAAAAATAACAATAAAATAATTTCATACAGTTTAAGAGGGAAAAAGAAAAAAGAGAAACAAAGACTTAGTTATTATAGCATTTTTTAATAAAATCAAGGGTGCAATGAAAAATATCAAACTGCCCACAGTTGTTGTTGTAATTGTTGCACATAGTAAATAGAGGAGAGAGTCTAAGAATATTCGAGTGCGAAAATGAGACGTAAAAAGTTTGTGTTCTCCGAAAATTCACACTAGGCACATGAAAATTTAATTTCCCTAATAATTCTTGGCAGTCAATTTGATTGTGTAAGATTTTATATAGATATACTTGAGAAAAATATTCGCGTCTATTTTCAAGAGATGTCATGGAAAACTTAGTCAACAACTCTTGTTGGGGAACACCGATAGACGGGTATGCTCCCTCAGACTTAAGCCATAATAGTTTTAAGAATCGTCTTTGCACTTTCTCCAAAGAGTCTACGTGATTTCTGTAATGAGGGTTCCAAACAAGAGACGCATATTCAAGTTTAGACCTAACAAAACCAAAGTATAAAGTTTTAAGTGTACTGATATTCGAGAAGTCTCTGCTAGTTCTAATTAGAAACCCAAGAGTCTTAAGAGATTGAGACACTAAATTATTTATGTGAGGTATAAATGAAAGTTCACCATCGAATATTACGCCAAGGTCAGCAAGAGTAGAAGGTCGTTGAAGGATTGCGTTGTCAATACTGTAATTAAACATCACAGCCTCGTATTTAGTTGTGTAGGTCATAACGTTACACTTAGACACATTCAGATTTAAGTTGTTTTTAACGCACCAATTAAATAAGTTTGAAAGGCTGTTTTGCAGAGAAACGCAGTCCTCCAAACAAGAAATTACTTTAAAAATTTTGACATCATCAGCGTAAAGTAGACAGGACACATCAATAACATTCACAATATCGTTAACGAATATGTTGAACAACAGGGGACCGAGAATTGACCCTTGTGGGACTCCGGATGTAGCAATATATTCGACAGACTGGAAACCATTATACGCAACATATTGCCTTCTATCCGAAAGATAAGCATGACAAAATAATAACAGAGACGGCGAAAAACCAAAAACAGACATTTTGTTTAGCAGTATGGAGTGATCCAGTCGGTCGAATGCCTTCGAGAGATCTGTATATATTACGTCAAGTTGCGTGCGTTGATCAATAGCTTCAGAAATAGATTGGGTTATGCATAACAGATTAGAGGTGGTAGAACGTCCTTTCATAAAACCATGTTGGTACACCGATATTTGGTTGCTAACGCCATAGTAAATGTTATCATGGAGTAAAATTTCAAGGGCCTTTGAAAAATTACATATGATAGATATTGGTCTAAAATTGCTAATATCATGTTTATCACCCTTCTTAAAAACCGGACACACTTTTGAACATTTCCAGATTTCAGGGAGGCAACAGTTTGTGACACATAGATTAAATAAAAACGTAAGCGGGTGTGCAAAAATACTAGCACAGTCTTTTACTAAAAATGCAGGAACACCATCAGGCCCGGTCGTTAACTTAGGTTTTAGTTTTTTCAGAGCGTTAAGTACCTCATTTTCATCAAAGCACCTGATATTAATTGTGGAACTGTTGATTGCCTGATTGTGCGTAAAATCGAAGTTAGTAGAAGGTGGTAAAAATGAGTTACTGAAAAAATCTGCAAAAGCATTAAGTATCACTTTAGGATTATCAAGATGCTTATCATTATAAGACATCTGAGTAGAGATGTTGGTACATTTATTTTTGTTTTTAACGAATGACCAAAATTTACCAGGCTCCCTTGCAATATTTTTTTCGGCTTCCTTAACATAGTTAGCGTAAGCAACTTCAATATCTGTTTTTATTGTATGTCTAAGTTGTTTGAAATTATTCTGCGCAACACAGTCATCTGTTCGCTTAAACTTACGCCAATATCTTGCTTTAAGCTTAATATTTTTTATTATATGGCCATTAAACCAAGGCGGATACAGTCTCTTTTGCGGTGCATTAAATTTAGGGACACACATATCAAAGATATTATAGAGTCGATCATAAAACGCCTTGCAAGCAGGCAAGATATGATCGTAAGATACAACAAAAGACCAGTCTTCATTCAACAATAAATCATACAGCACCTGAAAATTTGCTTTCCGAAAGTTATAGCTATTGTTTGCGTTAGTCGGAAAGTTGGTTTTAATGTTAGAGTAATAGTTAGAATCCAGTAAAATGCTTAGAGCAGGGTGGTAATTGTCCTCACGCGTTAAAATATCATCAGATTTTTCGACAATACATTTGCTATTACATATAATTAAATCAAGAAGTTTATCATTTAGGTTATACACAAAGTTCTGTTGCTGAAGATTTAATACGTTCAAAAAATTATTTAGAGCTGATATCTTACCGTCAATCTGAGCATCTACTAAATAAGATGCATATTTCGGGATATTAAAATCCCCTAAAAATAACACATTTTTATTTTGAACATATGGAAGAAATGAAAGAAAGTCGAATAATTTTTCATACTCGTCTGCACTTATACCTGGAGGAATATAAATAACAAATATATAAACTGCGCAGTACTGAAAATTAATTTTCACACCTAATATATCAATAAGGGGAGATATTTGTGCCTCGACTAAATTTAAAGTTAAGACAGAGGAGTTGAAACTGTCATCAACCGCTAGCAGTACCCCACCACCTCTTGCAAAACCTGTAGCCGTAAAATTTCGATCAGCACGCATAATACGAAATTTATTGTTAGATATTTCATTATCAAGTACAGAAGAGTCAAGCCAAGTTTCCGTAAGAGCCACAATATCAAAATGCGAACAAGCAAAGGAGTTATAGATATCAGTGCAATGGATAACGATTCTTGCACGACGAGGATAGGCAATCATCAACGATAAAAAGTTCTCACCGACGGCGGCACCATGAAATTGAAGAACAACATTATTCTTCTTCTTATGATATTGTCAACATACGCTTGAACTATCATCGTTCTCTCAACGATAAACAAGTCAGATCGTCCATTGAAGCATATGCCTCCTCCTCCTTTAGTTTTAAAGATAATTGATTGAAATTTGGGATATCCTATATACATAATAAGCGGCACTTTTTGACATGCAAGTGATTTTCTTTCACTTCCAGTTTCGCCGGAAGTGACATTAACTGTCAATTTTTAATTGGAAGATACTGTATATTATTGCATTTTTAAATTCTGCATCATTTCCTGAATCCAACAATACCAAATAAGTGACATTTCAAACGTCAATATTTTTTATAACATAATTTTTAATTTTCCATTTAAGTGTGCCATGACGATTCCGATTTATATTTAAGGTAATTTAGCTAAACTGTCCTCAATTTCATTTTGCAGAAATCCCAAGTATCTGACACCAGTCCTTCAAATATTATTGAACCAATGATTCTACTACCCATTATTCTAAGCCAAACATTAAAACCGAACCGCACTTGAAAGTTACCCTCCCGTAATAAATTTTGATTTTCTTGTGACCGATATTTTGTATTTTGTCGATTAAATAATCCCAAACTTGTAAACCTAGACTCGTCCGAAAATAAAATCATTCCCAAAAAATCATTGTTTGGCTGCACGTTATTCTGCAAAATCCAATTGCAATATTCCATCCTACGTTCGTAATCATTTTTGTACAAGTGCTGGTGCAATTGCTATTTAAAAGATTATAGTGGTATTTGTGCAAAATTCAACTTACTGTTTGGTGAATGATTTCCAATTCAAACCCAATTTGACTTAGAGAAACAGTCTTATCAACTTCTACTCGAGCCAAAACATTCCTTTCCTTCGTCAAGAATGAAATTTTCTTCGGCGTCATTGTTGGGCTTACTTCGGAATTGATTTTCAGGACGATTAAAATAATTTCTCGCTGGACATTATCTATGAGGATATCGTTTGGCATAAAGGTGTCTAGCCGCAACGGAATTTTTTCTACATTCTCCATAAATAATTAGCATGTCCACTTTTTCATCTCTTGTATAAATTTGCGACATTTTGAACACAATTAACAAGAATTATAAACAATTTTTAAAGACACACTAAAAACATCGGAAACCATCAAACGTTTGACAAGCTAAATATTTCATTGTTTCCAAAGCCACCTTAGTTACTTCTTACCATTTAATTAGTACAAAATTGTATTTTCTTATTTTCTTTTAGCTGTAATTTTGTTTGTATTTATGGTACATTTTAATATGACATATGAATAAATTCTTTATTAATAGTACTAATAAATGGTACCACGGTACCAATATGGTTCCATTTGAAAAAATTGAGTTTTTCCCCAAAAACCATTTTGATGAAATTTATTTGTTCATAAATCACGTAATTTAGTAGTTTTGACGGGATTTCGATTTTTCTAGCATTACACGGGTCATTTAGAATAAATTGGAACCGTCATGGCACACCTAAATGGAAAACTAAAAATTATATTATAAAAAATACTGACCTTTGAAATGTCACTTGTTTGGTATCGTTGGATTCAGAAAATTATGCAGTTCAAAAATGTAATAATATACAGGGTGTTCCACTTAAAAAATCGAATGTTAGTGTCACTTCCGGCGAAACTTGAAGTGGAAAAAAATCACTTGTATGTCAAAAAGTGACACTTATTATGTATATGGGATATCCCAAATTTCAATCAATTATCTTCAAAACTAAAGGAAAAAGGGGGTGTACCATGATCCTGTTACACCCGGTATAGGAAATGTAAAAGAACGCAATAAAAATCACCGACAAGATGCCGACAAAGATGTCGCCGGGCGGTATCTTTGTCGGTGGTTTTAATGACGTTTTTTATGTTTCTTATATCTCTGAATAAACATGCATGTATGATCGATTTCTATTTCAGTGCAGCTAATGGAGTCGTTAGTTGATTTTAATTACTGTACAAAGTTGACTAGCCTCAAGTAAAGTACATATTTGCAGTGAAAAACGTCAAAAGCAGTTAGGATAACTAGTTTATTTGATATTAAACTTCTATGCAACTATATCAGTTTTATTAGGAAACGCAAAACGTTACAGGTTTACCAAAACATGTATTTAAATATTTGATATCAAACACGTGCGTAGTTGCAAGAAAAGTGCTTGAAAAGTTTTGTCGTTTGCTGCAAATTAGTCAAACAATTTTGCGATACACGCGGGAAAGCGGTAACTGAATAATATGGTTGTACATAAGTGCATATAAATATTTTAAACGATTCGTTATTAGTTCTGTGATGCAAATTTGACACAGTTGTAAAGTTTTATATGCGAAGTATACACTATTTTCCATAAATCAAAGAATTTCCATTCAAAGAATTACATGAATGAAAATGTGTAACCTTTAAAACGTTTGCAAAATAATATTCTAGGAGTAGTTTCATTATTATATTATAAAATTGCAATATAAATTCTACTGTACTTGAAAGTTAAAAATCACATTATATCAAAACATCATGTTTCTGTGTGTAAATACAACGTAACGCAAATTTAAAGCATATCTTAACACTTTTTATTTTACTTATCTTCCAATTCTGTAAAAAAATCGTGTTAGAACAAGTGTATAATCATCCATACATATTGTTCTTTATTTATTCACAAAAATATTATTACAAAAAATACCTACGTACATATAAAAGTATAGGCGGGTCACATACATATTTATCCCTACACTACGATAGTAACCTCTTTGTAAGCTTACTTTATCAAAATGTGTCAAAAAGTGCAAGATTCAAGTTTCTAGAAGTAACCAAAATGATTTACTAACTTTGGCAAGACCAAAAGTGCAACTTTATCGATATGTGAACTAAAAACTTCTTAAGTAGTAATTTAGAATGCAGGAATAGAGATTGAGGTAGGCTATATGTTTCCCTAAATATATACGATCAAAGTTTGCAACTCCACTCCTTAGAAAATATGTAAAATGAGGTGGAAAGACTGAATTATTATAAACTGTTCTGCAGGTGGAAAGTAATATACAGTGTGTCCCACAATACGACTCCCAAGACATCAGTCTGACGCAAATTAACGAAACACTAAGTCCTATAGTGTATCATTATTATCAACATTAAAAAAAAAATTAACATTAAATTTTTTACGTAAAATGTAATCTACAATTATATGGTTCGTGCCTCTCAGTTAGGTAAAGAAGGATTAATCATTATTTTAAGCGTTAGCCTCCATATTATACAGGGTGACCCTATTTTAAGAAATATGTTTTAAATTTATAAAGATAATTTGCTTTTTAAATGTTTCAAAATGTGTTAAAAATCTCTACATGCCATTTAAAAAAACAAGTTTAATTATTCACACTTTTCCAATTCATCCAGTGCAATCGAAAATATTTTAAAATAAAGAAGGTTTAGTGCCATATCCCCAAAAAAACAACTATGCAGCTACGGACACGTGTTTCGGAGTTATTGCTCCTCATCAGCGTAGCGTAGTTAAAGAATTGGATCTAGGATGGGATAGATCAGGAACAATAACTAAAATAAAGCTGGAAAGTACAGTACACAGTACGCAATTAGTGCCTTCATGTCCCCATGTGCCACAATTGGGGCCTCAATGAGCACAGTGGGAATATGGCACTAAACCTTCTTTGTTTTATTTTGACCCCAATAAATCTATATTACTTTGTTTGTATTTGCCAGATGGAAACGAGCAGTACACATAGAGCTCTGTGTGTTGACTGTGCTCATTGAGGCCCCAATTGTGGCACATGGGAACATGAAGGCACTAATTGGGTACTGTGTACTGTACTTTCCAGCTTTATTTTAGTTCTTGTTCCTGATCTATCCCATCCTAGATCCAATTCTTTAGCTACGCTACGCTGATGAGGAGCAATAACTCCGAAACACGTGTCCGTAACTGCATAGTTGTTTTTTTGGGGATATGGCACTAAACCTTCTTTGTTTTATTTTGACCCCAATAAATCTATATTATATTTTAAAATATCCCTCCTTTAAACCTCTAAAACTTTTATGTTTAAAGTTTTTTATATTACCACAAATGAATCAATTACTTTATGTAATTACTGAGCTCAGTAGTGCAGGGCGCTAGAGCGGTGACAAACGTAGCTGATTTTACTACTTGCCGACTCCCGGGTTAGAATCCCAGCTTCGACCTTGACCAAGTCGAAGTGGTTGTGTGTTTTTCATTCACGCTGCTCTTCCATTAACCTCCTCACTACCCTATCCTACTTAACCTAACTTAAACTAAAACTAATGTGCTTAGTCTGGCTTAGTACCACGCTTACTATTATATAACCATTACTGAAAGTATTACGTTTGATAATTCAATGAGCTGTCACAATTATTTGATTACACAGGCACACATAAAAAAGTTGTCTGTCCAGCAGACAAGACTACCGTACCCCCATGTATTTTGAGTCCCTGAATATAAATCCGAGTTGGTTTAAACGAGTTAGCTCTTGGTTGTTCCCTAACCTCAAAGAAATGTGCGGTATTGGTGATTTTTAGACGTTTTTTGAGGGAGGTTAGGGAACAACCAAGAGCTAACTCGTTAAAATCAACTCCGGAATTCAGGAGCTCAGAAAACATGGGGGTATGGTAGTCTTGTCTGCCGGACAGACAACTTTTTTTTGTGTGCCTGTGTTACCTAACAATTGTTTTTGTTAATAGTATTTTTGTTTAAAAGGTCTTTGCTGGAATAGATATTTTTTAAATTACAATATGATTTTCTAACACAGTTATTAACATGGGTTTTACACCTAAGATCAGTATCTATAGTCAATCCTAAATTTTCTGCTTCATTAACACTATTAACAGTAATGCTCCCAATTTTAATATCAACATTTGGAATATGCAAATGGCGTTGATTTATTTTCCAAATATCATTACGCAGATTTTGTGGGATTTATACATAAACTATGATCTTTTTAATACTTTACTAACGTATTCAAATCATTATTATTAATTGGTTTGATATATTCCTTTAAACGAAAGGATTTATAAAGTTGTGTATCATCCGCGTAATGATATATTTGACATGATGATAACTTTGTATGAAACTGGCTCATATATATTGAAAAAAGTAGCGGTCCCAAAATTGACCCTTTGGGTACACCCCGATATAAAACTCCTTCTGTCGATCTATTATTATTGATTCTAAACAATTTGTTCCTTATTCGATAGATAGTTTTCAACAAAAGTTATTACTGTATTACAGAAGCCTATAATTTCGCTAATAAAATCTCATGATTGATAGTCAAATGCTTTCGTATAGTTATGTTAAATTAATTTAAATTAAATGTTGCAACAACACGTCTGGAAACTTCTGATGCTCTGGCCATTGCTGAAAGTTTCTACTATTTTTTTCGGGTGCGTTAGTTTTTGAAAGAAATTGATTTTTAATAGCTTTTTCGGAATTGAGACAACCGTAATTTTATTAACTTTTAGTTTCGTCTATTCAAAAAGTTTTATACTAATGTAAAATAATTAATTAACTTGATAATTAATTAATTTGTGTTGCATAAAATAGTGAATGTAATCCATTGAATTAAAATTGCTGTATACATCGGATAGATAATATGCTAATTTTGTAGAATGCTAAGTTATAATATTATGCTACCACTACTCCATTAGGTATCTAATCAAATCTTCTTACATTATTAATGTGACATCTACTTTATATTGTTTCAGAGCCATGTTCTAACTCAATTAGAGCCATGGACTCAATACTACGTCACTGTCCAGGTATTTAATCCCGAGGGACTTGGACCCAACACTACAATACTAATAATGACAGATGAAGGCGGTGAGTAAATTTAATATTCAATGTCTGCTTGAATTCCAAGTTTAAGGTTTAAGCTATGTGGTGTAGTAATTCCGTAAGCGTTGTAATCCGGACGTGGATTACAATGCAAGTCATGGGCGTAGAATCTTAGTATCTTTTTTAATAATAAAATGCATGGTCCCGCCTGCTTCGATGTTTTAAACTATCTACCTACATGTAAATGTGTTTTATTAGTGTTTCTCTAACGGAACTAATTATATTTAAGCCTTATCTAGGTTAGATTTTGAGACAAATTCCAGTGCATTCTTAGATCGTTCGATGTGGTATCAACACGACGCAGCTTCTGGTGAACATTCTCCCTGAAAATACCCAAGAGAATCGTATCATCAAGCTACCGTACAATGGCTCAGATGACATCGGGAGCTGTGAATTTATTGGTGTAAATTTTTGGGGAACTATCTATATAGTACATTATCCAACCATTATTTCTAGCAACAAAGAATCGGCTAGTGCAATTTCCGTGTGAAAACAATTGGTTAATATGTCATTTGCCCATAAAGTTCAGTCAA
Organism: Rhamnusium bicolor; assembly: GCA_029963845.1. NCBI lineage: Eukaryota > Metazoa > Arthropoda > Insecta > Coleoptera > Cerambycidae > Rhamnusium > Rhamnusium bicolor. The sequence goes on along the minus strand of JANEYF010003410.1, from coordinate 1,013,024 downwards.
AATCATCTCGAAGTAAAGCGAAATAAACATAGACGGTTACTTCAGTCTAACAATTTTAAAACAACTTTACAACTTTATTCATGATGGTTAATTAATTTTGTCGCCGTTAGCGCAAATACACAGATGAACGAGATAGACATGGGAAATTTATCAACATTTAAATTATGTTACGCTCAAAGAACCTTTTATTTTATTTTATTTATTGTTTTTATTACATGTATTGGGGGGGGCAAATATTGAGGTCGCACTGAGTGCAACAAGGGCTAGTTACGTCACTGTATAAAATCACCGACAAAGATGTCGCCGGGCGGCATACGGATTTGAAAGTTTTTCAAAAAAAGCAAAACTACGGTTTTTAGGTTAAGTTGGACTATTGCGTGTATCAGTTTTCCACGACTGTACAGAAATAATAAATTTAGATTTAACTTTAGAGCGAAAACACACGGGCGTTAATTCAACGCGCGTTCCACGCGCGCTAAAGTAACGCGCGTTGCTTGCCCATCCACACGAGATAAGTGAATAGGCATTAAGCGCGCGCTATCATTGTTAATTCAGCCATGGATGATGTAGAGCTCGTTTTGTTTGTTTATTTAAGTGCAAAAATAGTAAGAAAAAGAAGAGTTAGAAACCGAAAATGATGGGTACACCCTATTAATGAAATACGATATAGCGAGGGCGCATTCTACTGTCTTTTTCCTAGACTTCGAGAAGATCCCATAAAATTTTTTAATTATTTTCCTATGTCAATTGCAACATTTGATGAACTTTTTACCAAAATTAAAGACGGAATAATTCGTACTTTAAATAGGTTATAACTTAACTAGCAACGTGTCTTCATACGAACTGAAACGCGCGTTAAATTAATATCGTGTGTATGCTCACATATAATACTACGTATTTGTAAAACGCGCGTTGCCACGTCGAACGCGCGTTGTGGAGATACCAAGCGTTGTCATTTTTTAACACGCGTTAAATATGACGCGTGTTGTTCGTGTGGATGGCACAATATGTTTCAATGTATTTCTACAACGCGAAATTTCAACGCGCGTCGAACGTACGTTGAATTAACGCTCGTGTGGTTTGGCTCTTAGGTTTCTAACGGCACCAATAGAAACGCGGAACACAAAAGCTCACCTTTACTCACTAATATGACAACTACTGCAGCAATTTAAAGAAAAAGGGACATTTTTAATTTAATCAAAGCAGTATGAAAGCTACTATCAGCGGTATAAAATCGAAATCATTTAAATCCTTCCTTGGACAAACGCTTGGAGAGGATTCCCCCCAATGGTTCCATTGCAGTTGACAGTTGATTATTTTAATAAATTCTGTCTAAGTAAAAATTATTGTTGTCGCATAATCCATGCACAATAATTGCGTCGATTTTACAATTAAACATTTTTTCACTTCAATTTCATGTGACATATGGCAAGAAATCCGTTGTTTCATTTCCCAATTTGCCTATTTATCTTGAAAAAAAGACTTTTTTTAATGTTTGATCTAAAAATCCATATTTATACTAAGCAAAGATTATGCCAGTCGTACGTTGTCTTTGTATTAAGTAACTTATTTTCAACAAAAATAAAGGTCTTTATATTATTTGGCGGATTATGTACACTATATTATATTTGAAATGTAAAATATTTTGGTTTGAATAATAAATTATTTTAACCCATACAGTTATTTTCTTATCTATTAACACTAGATGCCCTCAAGAACAAGAACTAATTCTTTCTCAGGATACACCAACTTATAACTTAGCCCCTGGTTGTATCGTGCCTTCTGCAGTGTTCGGTCCAATTCCGATGAGGGCACAGGGCCCCCAAAAACAAAGCTCTGTTTGCACCTATGGCTGGGGACGCAGGCGGCACAAGGCGCGCATCATGAGATTTATATGTTCTATTTATCAGGAGTACGGACTGGAACATGCCGGGACAATTCATTGTGTTTGTTGTATTATTCCATATTGAACGGTAGAATGCGATTCCAATTCGATTAACATTTTAGTCTGATAATTTACTTGAATGCCACATTAGAAAAAAAATGAATAAAAATATAGTACGAATAAAATATTTAGTGCAAAACGTATATTATTTTTAAATAACTGCTTTTATAGCTATTTGCTACGATGAATAGTGAATTACAAAAATGATAATATGCTTCAACCAATTTACAAATACTCAAATTACAAGATGGAGCTTAAATTTTGCGGGTATTCCGCCATCGTCGGCTTGCAAATTTGTTCTAAGTCTTGTTACAGCACAAAATTGATTAGTTTTCCTGTTTTATAATCAAATGTACTCGAGTATAAAATACGGAAAGCTGTCAACATATTCGCTTGTACTTCCAGTTACCAAGTATTTATTTTATCACAAAAATCCTACTCTTCTCTAAGCCTCAGATTCAGGACAGAGATCCTTTTAAGTTCCCCCTATCTTTCTATCTCGCTCTCTATCTAATTAATATTTGTACTAATACATCTGTAGTCCCTAGCAACTTTGAGCCGGTTCAATATATTTCCGATTAATTGAGAACATCGCGGCGATTAAAGTGATATCTGTAGGGTAGTATTATGGGCCTCATAAGTCGTCAAATAAAAGAGTTATATAGGTATAGGGTATCTAAAAGTTACTTATACAAAAGTCAAAATATTTCCATGATTTTTATGTTTTTTTTTCTTGGTTAATTTAACCCCTTCACCACAGTCATATTTTTAGAGAGCGTGCTCACGTATCAGACTTTTTTTTTCGAAAATTTCGTTAAATTTAGTGATTATCTTACGTTACATTTTTATTATTGCAACAAATTTTTTTTGTGAAAAATAAACAGGTAGCAAAAAACTACAGTTACAACATTTTAATATCCATACCAGTGGATCCACACGAGGATATTCATAGATGATAGTGTATATCATCAGGATATCCACATACCTAAAATTGTCGGGAATCTCAGAGCTTTATCTCACACCAATTCCGCGTATGGGTCTAGGGATCATACCAGATAAATCATAGCTCAAGCATAGTCGTACAATGCAATAAAAGTGTATAACAACGCAATATTAGAGAATATCCACATATGGATATCACAGTGCTCCAAAAGCACCCGCAAATATCCACAGTCCACACATGGATACTTTGGTAATGAAGGGTTTAAAAATCGTAAAAATATTGTTTATTTTTTTTTGTAAGTGGTAAGTTCTTTTTCTAACACAAATAAATAATTTAGTTGCAGTTACGTTCAATTCATTATATACCGGGTGATCCGAAAAAGCCTCCTACCCCCATTTTCTCGGTTATTTGGAAAGATACGAAAAAATGAAAAATGCTTTTGGTAGGGTTTTTAAAAAAGGAATCCAGACACATTAACAGAAAAACAACTGAACATCAAATAAAAAAGATGGAGGCCTAAGTTATATGTTTTTAAATGGAAGTACCCAAATATTTTTCCATATTTAAATAGGGCGTCCTATTCTGATTTCAAATATATATACTTTTTATATAGTATCTTCAGTAAATATTCCGATAATCGATTATTTCCCAAAAGAAAATACGTTGCTTAACAGATATCAAGAAATACTATCTAGGTGGCTGTGATAGTAAAACAAAAGTGTTAGTTTGACAGTTTGACTATTATAACTATTAACTTTTTGCCTAATTTACCTATATTTAATTTCTTTTTTATTATCCTCATGAAACTATGCTCAATTATTAGTTAAATTATTAAATTGGAAAAAAAAATAAATAAATAAAAAACGCTTATGCTGCCCAGCCAGCTAAAAAAACTACAAATATAGAAAATAACTAAAGAACACTATTGAAGTGGTAGATAATTTATTAAAAATAATATTATCCATTAAAATAAGAGTGGTAAATGAAAATATTTAAATTCTTTAACGGCTACAGAAATGTAGTAAATTAACAATAATTTATTGCTAGTTAATTAATAATAAAATATCACAAGAAATTCTCTATGTGCCCTCCATTGTGTTCTATACACAGAACGTATCGTTTTCTTAAGTTTCCCAGTACATTTGCCATAACAGCGTGGTTATTATTCAAATTTCGTATTTCTGTTCTATTTTTTTCCGTTATTTCTTCCAAGTTGTTGCTTCTTTCTTTATAAACAATATTTTTTAAATGGCCCCAAAGAAACATGTCTAATGGAGTTAGGTCCGGACTACGAGGTGGCCAAGCAATAGTTCCTCGTTTTCCTATCCATTCTTGATATGTTGTGTTTAAGTAATTTGTAACATCATCAATATTATGTGGGGGTGCCCCGTCCTGCTGCCAAATAACATCGAATTGCAATTGCATTTCTTCTAATAAATTATTTACATCATTTCTTAACACATCTAAATACAATGGTCCTCTAAGGGAGCCTTCGTTTAAAATAGGCCCTATAATTTTTTTATTTATTATTCCACACCAAACATTTATGGATTTCCTTCCTTGGAATTGAATCTCCTCAGAAATATGAGGATTTTCGGAAGACCAAAAATGTGAATTTCTTCTGTTGAAGATCCAGATGTGTTGAATGATGCCTCATCGGTCCAACATATTTTATTAAATATATTATTATCAATGTCATACCTGTTGATCATATTTCTACAAAATTGTTGCCGCTTTTCATTATCTTGAAGGAATAATTTTTGAACAGGCAATATACTATAATCCTTAAGTTTATGTTTTTTTACAGTTCTCTGTATGGTTCCATAAGAAAAATTCAGATACCTCATTGCGTCTCTTATTGAGTTTCTTGGACTCTCTTGAAAATAGAGTAAAATACTGAATTCTCTATCTTCGTATCTAATAAATTATCTGCCAACTTAATAGTTTTTTTCCTGTCAGGCAATTTCCTATTCGGATATATTTGTCCATATTCTCGCTGGGCAGCACAAGCGTTTTTATTATTTTTAAAATATAAGTTTACCATATCGTATTTTTTCTCCTAAAGTATAATGGTTATTCATATTGGTTATTTTTGGCCAACAAAGCAACGTTCAAAAGTAACAGTTGTTGGCAAACTGTTGAATTATTAAATGAGCAAAACTGCCAAAATATTAATTGTTGTTTTGTTATCACGGCCACCTAGATAGTATTTCTTGATATCTGTTAAGCAACGTATTTTCTTTTGGGTAATAATCGATTATCGGAATATTTACTGAAGATACTATACAAAAAGTATACATATTTGAAATCAGAATAAGACGCTCTATTTAAATATAGAAAAATATTTGGGTACTTCCATTTAAAAACATATAACTTAAGCCTCCATCTTTTTTATTTGATGTTCAGTTGTTTGTCTGTTAATGTGTCTGGATTCCTTTTTAAAAACCCTACAAAAAGAATTTTTAATTTTTTTCGTATCTTTCCAAATAACCGAGAAAATGGGGGTGGGAGGCTTATTTGGATCACCCGGTACCTATGAATTTCTCTCTTTGAGAAAAATAATCATCTACGTCTATACAATGTTATATTACTGATCGTGGTGAACAAAATTTCAAAAACTGAAAACGCAGTCACAAAAATTCATTTTTTTACAATTTTTTCAACAATTTGGTTTTGTTTTTACACTTTTTTTTACTTTTTTAAAGATCCTGACAGATAAGTAAATATACAGAGTGTCCCATAATTAAGTACCTTCCTTCAAGGTGCTGATAGAACTGGAAAAAATTAGTTGAATTTTATGTATAAACATTTGCCTTAAATCAGTTCTTAAGGGAGCTACAACCCATGAAAGGGGTATGAACAACATAGTTATTTGCCAATAAATTCACCCCCCCCCCCCCCAAATGGTTTAAAATAAAATGGTTTAAAACAAAATGCAACTTAAGTTGCATTTTATTTTAAACCATTTATTTATTTCATAATGTTACATATTTTGTCAAATTTTTATCTAATTGTCTTGTTTTGTTGGGGTAGTTATGGGGGGGGGTGAGTTTTGACTATAGTTTGTTTTGTACTGTGTTTTTAACATATAAAACAGAAAAGGGCACTAGTGTTAAAAACTGCTTAAAAAAAGTGACCTTATTAAATTTCGAGAGGAGCTGTCGCGTCGTTTTGAAATTATTTGTATTTTAATATTGCAATACAGGACAGGTATGCAATAATGGAAGGTAACTCTACACACCTCTACAAAAATAATTCCACAATATTTTCAACTCTTGTTTTGTAGACCAATCTAAAACATCGGTTTAAAAAATGAAGCATGTAATTTAACAAATGTTTATAAACAACCAATTTAATTTTTTATTCTTGATCATCTACTGAATTTAATATAAATCTTAAAATAATATTAATTAGAAATTTATTGTAAATAAAAAAAATTGTCCTTAAGTTACACGATTCATTGCGTAAAGCGATATTTTTGTGGAGGTATGTAATTCCTTTCATTATTGCATACCTATCTTGTATTGCAATATTAAAATACAAATAATTTCAAGACGATGGCTCCTATCGAAATTTAGTAAGAGCATCTTTTTTATGCAGTTTTTAACACTGGTGCCTTTTTTCCGTTTTAAATGCTTAAAAAAAAATAAAACAAAAAATTATAGCGAATATTCAGCCTCACTCCCCCTGCACCCCAACAAATCATGACATTTAGATAAAAATTTTACAAAATATGTAACATTATGAAATTAATAAATGGTCCAAATTTAATGTTTGCAACTTAAGACGTTTATTGGCAGATAACTATGTTGTATTTACCCCCTTAAAAATTATCTGTTGGTCATACTTAACTGTTGTCACCTATGCATCATTAACATGTTAGCAAAAAACAAGTTGCAAAAAATGCAATGGTTAGCGTGTCTGGGAATCACAGGAGCATTGCGAACCTGTCCAACAGCAACAATAGAAGCCCTGCTTGATCTGCTCCCTTTACACATGCATGTAAAGAAGGAATCAGCCCTTAGCGCTTAAAGAATTTAATCCAGGAAATTCAAACCAGGAGATCTGGGTGGTGATCTGAGTGTTCTGATTGAACTTCAGCTAGGATCGATGACCAAACCTACTGACACAATGCCCATTGATACTAACATAGTCTGGGAATGTCTACAAAGAATAAAGCAACTTGCAAGGAACAACAGGGTCACCATGATGTGGGTGCCTGGAAATGAAGGAATAGAAGGGAATGAGATTGCTGATAGCCTTGCGAGAGAAGGTGCAGGATCATCATTCATCGGACCAGAACCGTTTTGTGGACTATCTAAAAGCCACACAACAGGCGACGACGTCAGAAAATGGGAGAAGGAATAAAAATCCTTCTACTGGAAATTAACTCCAGGTCAAAGACAATAAACAAAGACATAAACTACTCGCAAAAAAAGCTAGAAAACTTCTCAAACTCAGCAGACCAGAGCTAAGGATACTAACAGGCCTTCTCCCAGGTCATTGTCCACTGAGATATCATCTCAAAAAAATGACCAAAGCTGAAATGGATGAAGCAGAAACTGCGGAACCTATACTTTACTCACGCAAAGTCCTAATCCGCCAAAGGTTACGACATTTGGAGCAGGTATCCACAACACCTGTCGAAATGGGAACCATAGCCCCCAGGAAAATTTTAGGTTTCTTCAGAAGCCTATAAATCGACGGGTACACATAGATATAAGGGTTATCACAAAAGATCTGAACGCCAGAAGAGGGATACGCTTATCACTCACTATGCTACGCTTATCACTAACTATGTCTGTCTTGCTTGTCTGCTTTCGTCTAGCCTGGTTTGCTATTATTATTTGTCTTTTCTATTACTTATGGCATACTGACGAGAACATAACAAGTTCGAAACCGGTCTATGTCTAGTGAAGAATTGACAAATGATCTTAGCTACCAATCAAGACTTGCAGGTTTAATTCAATGCAGGTCGGGGATTTTGTTCGCTGAGTAGTCGTTTCCTGTAAACCTTATTCAGTATATAGTTTAGCCCAACAGGGTTAGAGGTTAAAGCTCTTGATACCTGCTTTGAAGGTCGCTATCAGTCACTAAGACATCAGTGATGTCTGACGGGTAGTAGCACTGACCGTCAGAGGGATACGCCTATCACTCACTATGTCTGTCTTGCTTAGTCTGCTTTAGGCTAGCCTGGTTTGCTATTATTATTATTTGTCTTTTCCATTACTTATGGCATACTGACGAGAACATAAAAAGTTCGAAACCGGTCAATGTCTAGTGAGGAATTGACAAATGATCTTAGCTACCAAACAGGACTTGCAGGTTTAATTCAATGCAGATCGGGGCTTTTGTACGCTGAGTAGTTGTTCCCTGTAAATTTTATACACAAAAGATCTTCCTAGGTCGCAGTGAAGGGAATTCATTATAAGGCCTAAGCGACCCACTCGCAATCTAATCTAATCTGCCCCCTTTAAGAGGTTGTAGCTCCCTTATGAACTGATTTAAGGCAAATGTTTATATACATATGGGGCATGGTAGCCGAGTGGGTAAAGCGCTTATAGCTATTTACTCGGTACCGAATATCGGTGGTTCGAATCCATCTGAGAGCAAGTTAGAACTTTTATTTGTAATTTGTTTCGGATTAAGATGGGAGAGAACTATCGATGCCCTAGATGTGGTTCGAATTCCACAATAAACTGTAGGGCCTCGTCTCTCTTCACTCAACACAAAATCCTAGGATTTTCTGGGAGTTACTTCGGTGATTTGAGAGGCGGTTAAGAAAACATTCAAACAAAACTCAACTTATTTTTTCTAGTTCTATCACCCCCTTGAAGGACGGTATTTTTGGGACACCCTGTATATTACATGAAGGACTAAAGTTTTAGATTTTAGATTTTGATTTTCTTAGAATATTTTTTAATCCATATTTTATTTAAATCTGATGACGAATTCTAGATGTACAGGCACGTCCAAAATTTGACTATATATGTATATATATATATATATATATATATATATATATATATATATATATATATATATATATATATATATATATTGTTATGATTTATTGTGTTATTTATATACCATGAGATAAGACTCATTTAGCAATTGTTATACTATTTATTTACTATTTGTTCTATATACCAATAGTATCAGGTGCTCTTGGGTAATGTTAGTATTTACTATTTTATTTATATACACCAAGAAGATTATATTCTCCTGGATAATGTTATGATTTACTATTTACTTTACATATGTACAGGGTGATTTTGTGAGAATTCCCACCCCCTAATTTCGTTATTTTTATTCTTACTAAAAAATGGTAATACAAAGTTATAGGACTTTTAATGTAGATTTCGAAAATCATATCCGAAAAACGAAGAAAGCCCACACAAGGTGGTTACAGTTATTAATTCTATTTTTTTTTTAATTGAACACCCTATATGTTTTTACATATTTGAATAGGTCATTTAGGTCATTTATAATAAGTTAGAAGCCGCCATCTGTTGAGATTTTTTAATATTACGTGTGTGCAAATTCAGTTTGATTAAATAATTACAATTATTTAACATAACTTCTAAAATGATCATATTTTCTAATAGTAAAAGATCTAATCTTAAAATTTTAAATCACAAACCGACTTTAAATATAAACAATAAATTTGTGTCGTAGTACGCATGCGCAATTTGAAATTCGTGCCACAATTGAATTGAATATTTGCGATTTGCAAGCATCCAATTCAAACTTGAAGTGCAATTCAAGGTCGTGCCGACTTAAAATTTTATTGTAAACAAATACATTCAACCAGATATGCTTAAAACCCAATTTACAATCAACCAGCAGATTGTGCCCGTACCGAATGGTTGTAAATGTACCCTTAAGGCACATTTACAACCAATTCACTACAGGAACAATTTACTAACGGATTCTGAATTGTGCCGAGATAAAATTTAGGTCATTTATAATAAGTTAGGAGTTGCCATCTGTTGAGATTTTTTTAATATTACGTGTGTGCAAATTTAGTTTGATTAAATAATTACAATTATTTAACATAACTTCCAAAAACATCATATTTTCTAATACCAAAAGATCTAAGCTTCAAATTTCAAATAACAAACCGACTTTAAACACTAACAATAAATTTGTGTCGTAGTACGCATGCGCAATTTGAAATTCATGCCGCAATTGAAGTGAATATTTGCGTTTTGCAAGCATCCAATTCAAAACTGAAGTGCAATTCAAGGTCGTGCAGACTTAAAATTTTATTGTAAACAAATGCATTCAACCAAATATGCTTAAAATCCAATTTACAATCGACCAGCAGAATGTGCTCGTACCAAATTGCTTGTAAATGTACCTTAACTCTTCCGTCTTCAAATGTAACTACATTTATCAAAATAATTAACGATATTTTAATACCAAAATCCAAATAATTAAAAAACTGTTTGACATAACATGACACATGTTGGTATTTTTGAAATCAGAAAAATGAGTAAAATTAAAATATTTTAAAATATACAGGGTGTTCCTTTACAAAAATTAGAAAGTGCAATTGTTTTTTTTTATCAAAATTTGGAATCTGCGAAAAAAAATTAGTTAATAAATGACTACACCTTTTTGATAATTTCAAAAATAACCGTGTTATTTCAAAAAAGGACATTTTCGCATGATGATCTTGTACATAGACGACACGACTCTTTTGGCAATTGTTATAATATAATCGTTTGTTTTATACAGGGTTTTTAAAAAAGACGTACCAACATTTCTAGGGCAGGTAATACATAAAAATTAAGTTTGCTTATGGCTGATTTATGAAGCAGATTTAACATTAACATTAAATTTAGTATTAGCTGTAAATTTATATTCAATTTTAACAAACAATGTATGGTTTATACAGGAAATTAAGTTCTAAATATCAACCAATGAAACTGTTTCGGCGTACATGCTCTAAAGAAACGTACAATTTTACTGCAAAATCTTGTGTGTGTCTCTTCAATTTTTACTTTTTTAGAACAATAATTATTTGTATACTCTTTTAGTAAATTGCGTGTTGAATTTAGTACAATTGTTGATGAACCCGTAATGTGTTAAATAAATTAAATTTCAACACTTTGTATGTCGAAAACTATTCTTATTAGGACACATGTTTATTATGAAAACACCGCATATTTTTTTATGTACTATCTGTGCTAGAAATCTTGATACGAAGTTTTGAAACACCCTGTATACCAAGACGAAAAAGTTCTCATGAAAATTGTAAAATTTACTATTTGTTTTATATACCAAGATGAAAAGTCTCCGGTAAATTACATAATTTATTAGTTGTTTTATATATGTATCAGGACTAAAATACTGTCTTTACAATTGTTATAATTTACTATTTATTTGATGTACCAAGAGAAAAAAGATTCTTTTGACAATTAATATTCACTCTTTTTGTTTTATATACCAAGACAAAAACTTCTCTTGACAAACGTTGTAATTATAAAACTGAACACTTTGACGACGGTGAACCTAGGATTTTATTTACTGGATCGTTCTGTTTTCTTTTGACATATGATAATAAATTATGTTAAGATGGAAAAAAATCTTTCATTTCAATTCATTCCTAACATAAAAAGATAGAGTTCCTTAAGCAGATACGGACTCTTAAAGTCGGAATATATGTCCCATTTAAAACGTTCTACCTCCCTTTTGTCTCTATTCTAAAAATTTTCAAGAAAAGCGGTGAAACACGTCGATCTTTTCTAGGGGTACGTATGATGTATAACGGTGATAAATTCAACCTCATTACTTTATTCTCAATGCGGGAAAATTTTTAAATGGGACTAGGGGTGAAGGGACACCTCGTTTTAAAGGTCTTTTAACTCTTTACAACTGTGTAAAATTTTTTAAATTTAATAAATGCTTTTCGAGATATTGAATTTGGAAATAGTACGATCTAAGAAACTAAAATTCACCAAGCAAATATAACAATATTTTATTACATTATTTTAATATTTTAGGACATTGTTTTGTAGTGATAGTTTTTGTCAACATCGATTTTTTTGACACATAGTTCTGAAGTTTTCCTGCATTACTTGCTTCTTATCATTCTGTTGTTAGAAGGTACTTTTATTTTGCTAAAATGGTGTATATATACTCCTGCTAAGAGAATTGAAATCGTTTCAATTAAGAATGACATCTGTGCTAGAGGTACAATTAGAATATTTCATTAGGTACATCCAGTGTGGAATCTCTTATGTCTTAGATTTAATGAGAAAACTTATGGAAACTGTGTCTGTAGTTAATAAAAAACGTAATCGGGTATTGTAACAACTAAAGCAGCCCAAATAACTTCACTACACTGAAAGTTAAGAATATTTCATATTTTCATGAAAGGATTGAATTAAAAAAAACGTTATGGGGGGATTAACAACTTCTTTATTAAAATTTTTGCATAATTTGAATATGAAAATATCTCATGTGGCCAGCGCATAACTTTCTTATACCAGTATATATCATCCTGATGCAAAAAAAAATCATTCTATTTAATTCTGCACTTACCTCAACTAAATTTTAATAGCATGATTTATAATCTTTCATCAAGAATATATTTTTTGTAAAGGCAAATACAAAAAAATTTGGGTCCCGTGCACCTCCTTTCAGCTGACCAATTTTGCTCATCATCGAGTTTATCATTGTCTTTGGCCTTTAAAACATGTCTACCAAATTTGAATCTCAAAAACTGTGGCTGCTATCGCGATACTACAGACATGCAGACAGATTTTTTCCATAAAGTTGTTTTTTTATTATAATTCGTCGAGATTCGTCCAGAAATGCAATAAAAATTTTTAATTTTTTTTTTTGCCGAAATTGTACCTTTTTTCTTCTTTCATTCATTATGTCTCTTCTGGTGGTACCACATTCACCAAATTTAATGTGTCACCTAAAATGTTGTTGACAATCTTAACTGCCAAATTTTGGAAGTCTCCCATTAGTATTTTTTTAGTTATCGCGAATACACACATACACTCACACACACATCCACACACACATCGACAGACATCATTCGGAAAATAGTCAAAATGGATTCAGGAAGGTTCAAAACGTATATATCAATCAACATCTCGAGGTCGAAAAATATCACGATTACTATACTTCCCTATATTAGGTATAAGAAAGTAAAAAACAATTTTAGTTTAAGGAATGTTTAACCGTGGGGAACCAACAATGTCCTAAACCTATCATCAATACCTCGTATACTGGCCCACTCACACTAATTACTTCAAGGATACGTCTGAGCATGATTCTGATTAGGTGATTTGTGCCTATAAATGGGAAGAATATCTGGCAGTTAATTAATGTTCTCTGGAGCCAGTTAATGGTTCTGAAGTGCCCTACCCAATAAATCCCACACATGTTCAATGGGATTCAAGTCAGGAGAACGGGGTGGAAGAGGATCGTGATCAATTCCGTGAGCTTCAAAGACATTGAATACTTGCTGAGTACGATGGGTGCAAGCATTATCATCAATAAAAATAAAATGTTCGCCAATAGCAGCAGAGTCGTCCCAATGTTACTAACAATATCATTGTCATACATTTGTCAAGTCATGGCCCTCCTGCAGATGTACTAATCGATGCGTCCTCCAACACATATTCCTCCGAAACCATAACACTGCCTTCTCTAAGAGCTATTGTGGGTTGGATAAATGTTTGGCTATTACATCTCCCCTGACATCCTCCAAGCTCGTAAACGTCTTCTATCGCTGTGCAAACCGATAAGAGACTCATCGCTGAATAAAACGTCCTCAGAGGACGACCTGTTTTTTCAGCAATATGGAGCTTTCCCACACTTTACAGCTCATGTAAGAGAATTCTTAAATGAACGTTTCGCCGGTCATTGAATTGGCAGAGGTGGTTCAATTGAGTGGTTTGCAAGATCACCCGATCTTACTCCTTTGGACTATTTGTTATAGGGACATTTAAAAAGCAAAGTGTTAGCCACCATTTAGAAAATTTACGCCAAAAAATACTAGAATAGTGTCGTAAGATAACCCGTAAAATCCTTAAGATATTCGCGAAGCCTTTCAACAACAAAGGTTGCATTATTGTATGAAGTTTGGTGGTTAGCATTTCGAACATTTAATTAAATAAAATATTCTCACATCGGTGAATTTTAATTTCTTAGAACATAACATTCCTAATGTATTCACTCAAATTTAAAAAACGTTGCACAGTTGTAAAGAGAATTAAAATATGTATCTTTAAACTGAAGTGTCCCTTAACTCCTACACCTATTTAAAATGTTAAAGGGGTTACTTCTCCGCATATGGGATGAAATAAGGGGGGTTAAATTTATGAACGACATAGACTTGTTTTAGCGTTCTTCTCAAAAAAATTAAGGTAGGAAAAAAGGGAGGTGGAAAGTCACCCTGTGTATGTGTATATGCATGTTTTTACCAAAAAGAAATGAAAGTATTCATCAATTCTTCACACCAATAGATTTATCGTATGAAAAAAATATTTCATTTATTTTATAGACGCTCACTGTCGCTAAACACGAGTCATTTAGTTATTGTATACTGGAGTGAGAATTGAGAGAATATAAAAGAAATAATTAAAATACATCTTCCTTATTATGCAGTAACGTAAATCTTTTTTTTAATCTATGTATGTACATAAACTTTGACCTTGTTAATCAAAATTTTATATCATTTACAAGTTGCCGAGTTATTAACTTTTATGAAGAAAGAAACATATGAAACGGGAGAAAATCTTTCTAAAGAGAAATACAAAAACGTATATTAATTTTTTATACTTGGGGTTCGTTTCTCCTGCTGTGCAGCCATGGATATCGAATTTGATATTTATCCCTTTTACAGACCTTTATATTAGGAAGAAGCAGTGAGGATCGCTAAGGGAATTTCGAAATATCAGCCAAATAATAAAAACATGAAATAACTAACTTAAAGTTTGTATATAACTCCATATCATTAAACATTTATATGAAATTTGCAACAATAGGAATATCATACATATTAGACACCAAAGGAAAATTAATACAATATTCACATTTAAGTGTAATGCTAATTTCATGCTTAAAAAATATAAGGATATTATCAGTTGCTAAGAGAATTTACCTAACCTCATAGAGAGCAGCTACAATAAACAGAATAATAAGTCGAAACAGAGTCCATGCATTTTTTTACAAGATAATGTAGCTCCTTATTATTAGGTTCCTGTAAGACAGTATATGGAGCAGTGATAGCATGGAAGATGTATTACAGGGCGGGAGACCTACTTAAATGACCAGCTCGTTCACCTGATTTGACACCACTGGAAATCCTCCTTTTGTGTCAATTGACTGTATTTTACACTCTACATATATCCAACAATGTTTAACAATTGACGTAGATCACTCCAAATCTTAGTTAAAACTCTCAATTCATCAAATTATAATCGATTTCAGATTTATTTTCTACAGTGAACGGACAGCTATTATCATGAAAGTTGTTGAATACAGGCACGTTTTTAATAAAACATTTTATTACAGTCATTAACATCAATTTGATCTAATTTCACCAAATTTGTATCTCTTAAGATTAGCGAGCTTTTATTGTTGCGACCACAATAACGATAATGGTTGGAGAGTTCAATAAGAAAGAGAAAAAAGAGGAATGAAGAAAAACCCGTTTCCCGAGCCACAAATATAAAAATTTATTAAAAACGATGACTCTTTGAAAAACAAATATTTAAAAATAATTTGATGGTTTGTCATATACATAAAGTAAATATGAGCTTTAGTTTTTTCTCGTAGTGGTGTAATGAACTAGAACTGAATATAGTTTAATCAAAAAAGTTTGCACTGAATAACATTTCGGCGGGTATTACGATTGTTAAAAGTACACTCAATTCGGTTCTGCTGACACTGTACATCGTTCGCCATCTATCAGTTTCTTACAAAAGCACGCTTGCTACATTATAGAAAACTACTTTAATGCAGTTGTCATGTACTCGGTGATGGAAATAATAAATATTCATTATATCTCACAAAAGTATTCTACTTTTATATGTTTCAGTTTTACCTCCCAACAAAGGAATATGTATTCCAAACTTTTAACTACATGTTATAGAAAACTAGCTTTAACTTGTGTTTTGTGTTTGATGAACTCGGCAGGTTGTGTGTCACATCACAGACGTCAAATTAAATAAAGGGCCGGATGAGAAGTTATAGTTAGAAAACGTATTGTATAACCGGACGAAAATCTTTAAAATGACATAAAAAAAATCACCAACGATTCTCTCAATCAAATAATTGTAACGCTCCTAAAAGTTGTAGAAATGTATTCCGTCTTATCTGATCTCTCAGGTCTGAATTCAGATATTTTAAGTTAAATAAAAAAAAAAATTAATAATAATAAACTAACGCTGAGAGGAACATAACCTTGAAAGGGGAGGAAAAACGGACCAAATATCGCGATCTCTGGTACGAGCTTCAAGTGCTAACCCAGGCTACTCGGTCAAGATGGTTGTCCTAATAATTGGTGTACTCAGAGGAATAAATCCTACGTTGCTCTCTGAATTGAAGACCATACAGGTCTGCCAAAGATCAGCCGGGTGGCAAGCATGCCAAATGCAGAAGGTGTCATTCTATGATCTCTCTCCGTCTGCTTAGGACATACGATTCTGGTATCTACAGTCACTGACCCTGCGGGATTGAATAGTGGCTGTAGTTAATTCGCCAGCGCGACTCCCGTGCGGTATCGGAGACTACGGAAGGACTGTCCGGCATCGGTTATTTCGCAAAAATAATAATAATAATAATAAATAAATTAACGTACTACTTGACAAACATCGTGGCAGTAAGATGAAAGATGCGCAAACGATTATGGTTGTTTAGAATGGGGACCATCATTCGCATAACGTTTGTATTAGTATTTACATCAGTAACACAATTGCAAAAATTAACTTTCAAAAAATTGTTGTATTCTGTAGGTCAGTGTTTTGTGGATTGTGATGCAATAAATTTTGGCGCCTTGCGCATATCTGTGCCCTGTGCCTTCTTATGTTTGTCCAGTCAATTATTAATTTGATATTGTGTTTTAATTTAAAATATTTTGTAATTGTTTTATTACATACGAATTCTTCATATACATGGCGTCTACGTGGCAGAAGCGCACCAGATCTACACATGCACAAAGTTATCTAGTGTTTTTAATTCACGTGGTAAGTTAATTCTGCGAGTGTTTATAGTGTTTCTATTTAAGCGATATTTGGTGATTTTCGTCTTGTTAGATATTATTCAATAGGGTATAGTGCTGGACGGTATTATTGAAGAATATTGCGAATATTATTTTGCATATCAATAAGGATTTTGCTTTGAAACTAAAGTCGAACTAAGGGCTATAAGTTCGTGACATCCATAGATGGTCCAGTGGATATCCAGTGGATATTTTTTTGCGTACATTCAGTGGATGTCCTAGTATGGGCATCCACTGGATGTCCAACTATGTCCATGGACGTCCAGTGAATATGTTTTTGCGTACATCTAGTGGATATTCTGATATGAATATCCACTGAATGTTCAAAATGTATCTACAGACGTCCTGGACACATTATGAACCTAAAATCGACGTCCAATGGATGTTGTGTGCTGTATGAGTACCTCCTCGTAGCTAGTTCGTTGTGTTGGGTACAATAGAGCGGCAACAAGTATTGAAGTAATGCTGTGTAATAAACTCAGTAAAAGCAAGTACCGCTCTATCCATACAGCAGCATTAGTTACATCTGGCATATTTTTTGCTAAACTTCGCGCTAATAGAGAATACACTATACCTCTTGGAAAAAATTATAATTGTCTCGCTATAATCGCCCAAATGTGCCATCTAGACCCGATTTTGAAAATGTCTGAAATATAAGCCATTTAGTACATTTTGACGTATTTTCAAAATGTTTTAAATTGTATTTGAACTAGAACATTGTCCGTGAATTTTGTTAATCTTTGTATCAAATAATGGGAGAAGTTTTCAAATGTCCTTCGTAGCAAAAATAAATCTAAACACTTCAAGTATTAATATTCACTTGTTATATTTGTTACATTATGAAGATGAGGGTTCCGGAAAGCCTACTTATACAATTTTAACAGTTTCCCTCGACCCAGCCAGACATTTCATTGTTGATTGGGAGAGAGAATAGGAACAATAGTATTTTCAAGTAGCAGGTGGTGTATGAACAAAGAGGTTAATCTAGCTTATAGTTTAATGGGAGCAAGCGTGACAGACAGGACGACCAGCAGACGGAATGAATGAACACAGATTACAAGTACCTGGCGCAAAACGAGATAGATGCAGATTGCAGACATGCAATCAGTGTATGTTTAGAAAATAGCGAAGCGTATCTTTTAAAGAAGCCATATTATTGTCTAGACGTATTATCTACCTCTTGACGATATACACCTTTCAAACTGATAATCAGTGCGATAAACCTCCCGCAAGGGTGAACAAATTTAACAAGTTTATTTTGCTGATTATTATGTCTTATGTATGTACCAGGTTTTCAAAAGTTCTACTTTGCATTTAAATTATAATTGGAAAAAGTAGAAATATAATTTAATTCCAAAAAAAATCACTAATTTCCATGAATGCCACGAATAATCTTTTTTTTAACATATACTGCACTCAACTCGGGCGAATTAAAATCATATGTTTTCTTAACGATTAAATTGATAATTTTGAAGTCTTATACAGGAAACCGACAGCGGCGTAAAAGGTGCGTAGAGCACACATAAACCACTTTTCTTTTATACAAATTTGAAATAATTACATAATTTTTAAAACCGTACTTTGTATTTGTGCTTAACTAGTTTCTTTTTTATTTTTTGTTTTTTGAAAATATACAGATTTATTTATGCTTATTATTGGTTGACCCCGAGCCCCGCGAAATTTAAATCCGTTCCTGTTAATGTGTACAATTAGCGATCGTTATGAAATTCCTGTGCATTATAATATATGAATTATACTTTGAGAAGCTTAACGCTAACCAATGAAATCACTAGCAGCCTCGCCACAATAAACTGATATTGGGTTAAATCCCATGATTATAATTACGAGGTGTTTGGCAAGTTATATTAGTGGCACTACTGTTTGCTGTTTGTTCTATCTGTTAGGTGAATTTCATGCTCATAAACTTAGATTACATGATGAAACACTTAATCTTTATTTGGAATTTTGTGGACAGCTGTTCCTCGTTCCCTTAACTACTTAAAACGGAACCTTAAAAAAACTTCCTCATGGTGACATTTTTTTTAAATTAACATCTATTTTATACTTACTTGTTGCATAATAAAGGCAAAATATTTAATATAATAAATTAGAAGAAGGGATATGTTTTGTACAGCGGGGAACAAGTCTAAATGCAAATCAGCCGACACCTTTTCTTCTTTCGATCCTCATATCAACAACAATATATATATATATATATATATATATATATATATATATATATATATATATATATATATATATATATATATATATATATATATATATATATATATATATATATATATATATATATATATATATATATATATATATATATATATATATATATATATATATATATATATATATATATATATATATATATATATATATATATATATATATATATATATATATATATATATATATATATATATATATATATATATATATATATATATATATATATATATATATATATATATATATATATATATATACAGGGTGTCCCAGCCTCGCGTCGGCCAAATGTCCTGGCTCTCTTATAAGAGATATCGAAAAATTTCAAAAACGGGGTGATAGAGGACAAAATTCTCTACAATTTTTTTTTTTTTATTTATTCTTTCGATGATAATACGTGGAACAACAGCTTCCCAAACTTAACAAAAATTTTACTATCTTTCATTGAATTGAAAATAAAAGTATTTTTTGGTCTTATTTTAGAAGAATAAATTACACCATTTTAAAGCTGAGAAAAAAATACTACGAAAAGCTACGTTTTATTAAGCACCGTTCTAAAATAATAAATCATTTCGCGACAAAATTACGTCGGACTAGAAAAGACTTGTCATGACATGAATTTATACACGCATTTCAGAAAAAAAAATTAAATTTATCAGGCGTTGACTATTTTATACTTAAGTATTTTTCTGCACTGAAGTACGGTATTTTTCTCCGAGTATAAGAATAATTATTTTTGATATTTTCTTACTGTAAAGCGCCGATTTCAGCGAAAATTCACAAAACAATTGAAAATTGAGCGTAATTTTTTAATAAACCTCGAATTGTGCCACTTTGCCATCAAATTCTTGACACCCTTGATAGATAGACCCTTGAACCTTTATATCAGTGGAAAGCTCTTTCAAAGGGCTTTCCTTGGTGTCATAATATACAGGGCGTTCCATTTGAAAAAAATAGTTTTGGCGCTTCCTGACTCACCCGGTATAAAATGACCGATTTCGTTAGATCCGATAACAGTAGCGTAAACTACAGGGTGTTTGACAATTTTTGACACAATCTAGATCTCAAAATGTTCTTCCATTACGTCACAGTGAGCTCACAAAGTTGGCATGTTTTTGGCACAAACTCACCCATATCATGGTACCGACCCATCGCAGATCCATCAAGTGACATATCGTTTGAGTCTTCTTTAAAAGGAGAATTCAAATATGTAATAATATACCTCCTAGTGTTCCATTTAAAAAAAACATAAGTTTATGTCGTCACGCCTAAATGGATCACCCTGTATATTTCAAAAAAAAAAAAAAAAAATACATATATATATATATATATATATATATATATATATATATATATATATATATATATATATACATTTTTTTTTCGCCTACGAATTTTTATTATTTACTATCAATTTATCAGTTATATTTCATTAGTAAATCGTGGGCGATCTGGTAAATACTCCTATCTTACAATTTTTCGGATCTCGAGTTAAATAATATGTTAATACGATACAGGCGTATGTAAACTCACCTCCCACTAAGCAGTTGCCCTAATGCCCTAATGGCCAATATTGCCAGAGACCCATCGAATGGCCACCAAGGTCACCGGACCTCAATCTATTAGATCATTTTCTGTAGGGCCATCTAAAGAACTTAGTTTGTAAAACTAAACCGGAAAATATTGTTGAATTAAAAGAGAGAATTAGAACAGAAATAAAAAACAGCGGGAAACTATAAAAAAGGTTCAGCAGTACTTAATTCATCGTTTAGGATACTGTCAGCTACAAAGGAGTACAGTTCGAACTTTACTATAAATTGTTTTCTTTATTAACTAACCGTTAGTTCTAGTGACTATTATTTGTTCAAACAAAATATGAAAAATTAGTAAATTCTTATATTCAAAATGGCCGTGTCTTTCAACTTATCAATTTTAGACCCTAAGTGTGATACATTTTTGGAATCCAAAAATTGAGAAATATACAGGGTGTTCCATTTTAAAAAATTTCGATGACGTCATAACGGAAACAATGATGACGACATAACCAAAAAAATAAATAAAGGATAAGGTGTGCAACTGAAATTAAAAATCGACGTGTCCGAGGATTTTTTCTAAATATTTTTGGTTTAAGAAATAATTAATTTATTCCATACTTTACGGACACACTGTTTATTAAATAAGGACGAATTTGCGATAAAAGGAACTTATGCAGTCGTCATAAATGTACAACGCTCTAAGAAGACGACTTAAAACTTAGGAATTCTGCGACTACTTGCGGTTTAGGAAAAAATTAGACAAAAAAAATCAGAATGCAGTTTAAAAAGACACACTGTATGTTTTTCGGGCACACTGTTTGCTCTGAAAAATATACGCTCTACGACCAATGAGTAACAGTTTTAAGGTAGTTTAAATTATTTTGAAAAAGATAAATGTGGGTATCAACACAGAGATTACCGAAAACCCACGTAAAACCTTCCCTCCCGTTGATTGGATAAACTAATTAATTAGGTAGAAGAGTTTCCTTGTGTAAATTAGGATATTGACACGAAGTAAACTAAGAACTATAAGATTAGAATACAACGTTTATATGAAAGTTTCAGATATTGACCACAATTCACATTAGTTAGCTACGAGAACTTTGTATACCTAAGTTTAATAATCGTCATGTCAAATATTTAGCAAGGCACGTCTAGCAAGTTTGCGAATTTTGACCATAATGGATCAAGTTTAATTTCGGATATTAACACCTATTTGAGATACGTAAACTTAAGTTTACAAGCTGAAAGTTATTTTGGTTTACTCTGTCATTTAAGTTTATATTGTTTATGATTACGAACATAGGTAAGTAACACAAGTTTGTAACAATAAGTTAAGAAATGATTCCAAATATAAATGAAAAATTTATTGTTTATAAAATAAATCATCGGTACTTCACAAAACTATACTGCATGTTTTCTCTTCTAACAAATGCAGCCGGTTTTATGTGTTTTTTTTTTTGCTATTTAATTTTAAGACCTTCGGATATTTCATTGTAGCCTATGATAATAAATTTGTTATTCGATTATTATTAGAAAACATTTTAAGAAGTCCTACAAGTTTTGATACACTGCAAACATGTTTGTTCTTCATTGTAATAGGTCCCATCTACAAAATATAACTTTAACATTTTTCGAATCTTTGCTTAATACAAAAAACAGTGTGTAAAGGATTTTTTTTAATGTTTTCTTTTACAAAAGATATTCAACATTAAAAATTTGAATTAGTCTATAACGCGCGCAAACACTGCCCACCAGGCAAGCCGATGCGGCGACGTCACAGGACTCGAGTGCTGGTGCAGAAAGCAGGCAAAGCACGTTGTTAAACGTAAACAAGTCGTGTTATTTGTGATTTGTGGTGTGAAATTTTAAGTGAAGTAATTATTATGATCAATTCTTCCAAATTATCATCATATTACTAGTGCATCGTACCGATATGTAAAAATACTACAATAAAAACGCCAGAAAAAAACTTTTGTCCATGTGCGAAGAAACAGAAAATGTAGAAAAGTGTAGTTAAAGATGGGATCCAAAGAAGTTTTCGACAATAAGTTGCGTTTTTGTATGCGTGGAACTTTTTGATGTGAGTAATTATAAAATAATAATATTAAAAATAAATATGCAAAGGCAATAAAAAATAATATGTGTAAAGTATATATTGCACGGTACCAACAAGGATCCTGTGTTTCGAACGATTTCTCTCTTTTTTTTTGTTATTTTGGGGCACTAACGACGATATTTTCCATGGTGGGTTTTGTGTGAGTCTACTGGCTGTTACTGAAAATCATCAGACACAAAGTTGTCAATTATCTTTATTCGTATGTCGTATTCAATATATGCTAATTGGATGTTTTCGATAATTGATTTGGTTTACGTCAGTTCCGTATCATGTTGATTCGGGGAAGTTGAGCCGTGTACTATTCGGCCTGACGTTATCGCTTGTATAATAATAATAATAATAATAATAATAATAATAACACGAGAAAGCCAAGCGGCGTGTACAAAAATCGAAGGCAAGATACAGTCGGCCAGACAACACGCTTCTCGGATCCAGAGTGTGGTGGAATATAAGACGACTGGTAGAGTTTTTACTTCCCAGGATCCGGCGCACAGCTGCCGGATTAAGACGTCAACACCATACTCTAAATCTGACAGTGATGCTTACCATCAAGCAGCACTGTCTAGATAGGATCCGAGCGCTCATGGCGATAAAGAAAACATTGAAGAGGCGGGTGAAGAGTATGGAACAAAACAATTTGTTCCGTACGAATCCTTCCCGCCTCTTTCAAGAGCCACAGCGTGTTGTCGAGAATCCGCCGACTGTAGAAGATGTCGAAACCTTCTGGAAGGGAATCTACGAAACGCCGCGTCCATTCAATAGCGACACTCCATCAATTGCACACTTCGAGGCTCTGTGTCACAGACATCTTGAAGAGCCAGAAGAAGTGTGCCCGGCAATCAGTACGGAGGAAGTCCAACAAGCACTTGTTGGTACCAAGAACTTCGCTGCCCCGGGCCCAGACGGCATTAACAACTGGTGGTAGAAGAAATTTCCTTCCACTCACCGCCGTCTGGCGCGAGTTTTCAACTCATGGTTGAACGAGGGGCAGCAGATTCCGGACTGGTTCGTCGAGGGACGTACTGTGCTAATCCCCAAAAAGGGGGATCTTTCCGACCCGAGGAATTATAGGCCGATCACTTGCCTCAACTCCTGCTACAAGATATTTACACGTATCTTGTATGCTAGGACACTGAGGTCTGTTGATCCGGTCTTCCAGCAGATACATGAACAGCGTGGTGCCAAGAAGGGCATGGCAGGTTGCAAGGACAGCCTGCTGATGGACCGCTGTATTACACAGGACTCTGTGCAATACAAGCGGAATCTATCGATGGCCTGGATTGATTACCGCAAGGCATTTGATACAACATCGCATGAGCTATTGTTGTACTTGCTCGAATGTCTTGCGGTACCAGCACCACTAGTGAGATGCATAGAACAGCTGCTGCCGCTCTGGAAGACCCGCTTCACCATAACATCAGGTGCACAGCGGGTCACGACAGGGCAGGTGGCATTTAGGAGAGGAGTTTTCCAGGGTGACTCCCTGAGTCCTCTCCTCTTCTGCATCTCACTGCTGCCGTTGTCTGTTGGGCTCCGCCAAACCCGCGGATATCAATGTGGGCCACCCAGCGACCGGAGGCATAAGGTCACCCATCTATTTTATATGGATGACCTTAAACTTTATGCCTCCGGAGAGCGCGAACTACAAAACGCTCTTAGGGTGGTCGAAGAATATACGCGGGCAATTGGTATGGAGTTCGGGTTGGACAAATGTGCAGTCGTCCACCTCAAGAGAGGACGATGCGGGGAATTCCCTGAAGATGCGCAGCTCGCAGACGGAAGCATCCTAAGACATCTGGATGCCGGAGAGACCTATACATACCTGGGTGTGCAACAAAGGCACATCCAGGATGTAACACAAATAAAGGAATCTCTTCGCGGCAAGTACAGACACCGCCTCCGAAAGATTTGGTCTTCCGAACTTTCGGGGAAGAACAAGGTGTCTGCAACTAATATGCTTGCCGTTCCGATTCTGCTCTACTCCTTCGGAGTAGTAAAGTGGAGGGTAGATGAGCTGCGTCAATTAGACAGAGATACCCGCAAGATGATTAATATTCACAGAAGTATTCATCCTAGATCGTCCGTTCCTCGTGTGTACCTCCCACGTCAACGGGGGGGCCGAGGACTCTTGAGCCTGGAGTGTACGCATGGCAGAGTAGTACTGAGTATGGCATGTAACATACTCAGGAGCTCAGATCCCCTCTTGCGGTTCGTAAAACATCACGAAACTGTAGGAGTGGGAGCAGGATTATTCAAGGCAGCAAAAAGAGCCGCAGATGAACTCGGTCTCGCATTTGACATCAGGCGAGGAGGCCGGCGAGGTGCTGATGTTGAGTCAGTCACCGAACTTCAGCCAAATCGTCTGAAAGCCCGAATAAGAGCTGCCGAACAGGAAAATCTGTTTCGGCAGCACGTCGATAAACCCCAGCATGGTGTCTTCTATAAGAACATCGAAACACTGGGTTTATCGACCAGGCTGACCTTCGCCTTTCTAAGGTCAGCAGGGCTTAAGTCGGAGACCGAGGGATTCATTATGGCCTGCCAAGATGGTGTTATCAACACCTTGGTCTACCGTAGCCGCGTGTGGCGTGTAGAGGTTCCTGATATCAACTGCAGGACCTGCCATCAGGCGCCGGAATCGCTCATGCACTTACTTTCTGCATGTCCCATATATGCGATTTCGGCCTACATCCACCGACATAACGCGGCTTTACGAGTGCTATACTACCATCTAAGGCACTCGTACGGGGTAGACCAGACACCAGTGCTGCCTTACGTCCCCGGAGATATTGAGTCCGTTGTCGAGAACGAGAAATGCCTGATTTACTGGAACTACTCGTTCCCGACTGTCAGGCTAATCCAAGCCAACAAGCCTGACATAGTCCTCCTCGACCATCAACTCAAGGTGATGTATGTTATCGAGTTCTCGGCACCTGCGGAGAAAAACATCACCTTGAAGGAGGAGGAGAAACGGACCAAATATCGCGATCTCCGGTACGAGCTCCAAGTGCTGTACCCAGGCTACTCGGTCAAAATGGTCGTCCTTATTATCGGTGTACTCGGAGGGATAAAGCCTACGCTGCTCTCGGAACTGAAGATCATACCGGCCTGCCGAAAACCAGCTGAGTGGCTGGCAGGTCAAATGCAGAAGGCGGTCATTCTGGGTTCTCTCCGTCTGCTTAGGGCACACGATTCTGGTATCTACAGTCACTAACCCTGCGGGATGTGGGGAGTGGCTGTAGTTGATGCGCCGGCGCGACTCCCGTGAGGCGTCGGAGGCCACGGGAGGACTGACCGGCATCGGGAAACCGAAAAAAAAAAAAAAAAAAAAAAAAAAAAATAATAATAACACCACATGCAATTACAACCACCTTTACCCTTTATCCCTGAAGGTCTGGAATGATATTGTGCGGGAGGCATATAAGCATTCCTTACAGTCATACGAAAATGGCAGTATTTCTAGCAATTTCATTGACCGTTTCAAGGCCACGGCATGGCGTGCTCATCAGATAGATATCATTTTTAAAGGGGAATTCGGCACCGTGAAAATAAACAAACTATAATAAAGGGTAAGGAAAAAATGTAATCTTCATATAAATCTTACTAACGAACTAAAAAATACTTATCTAAAAAAAAAAATAATAAAAAGTCTGTGATTCGAACCCTGGACCTACCGCGTGCTAGGAGAGTATCTTCTCTATCATCTAACGAGTTCCTTGTTGACGAACGATTCCAAAAGGATTTAATACACTTTGAAATGTCATGTAACTGCGCATGCCCTGCGGCCATATTGAAACGGCCAATGAAATTGCTAAAAATACTGCCATTTCCGTATGACTGTAAGGAATGCTTATATGCTTATATTCATGCGCGGTAGCCCGCGCATGAATTCACCACCAGAGGTGCTAGCGTAGGGTAAAAGTACAGAAATTTCAAATGTTACTGGACGTTAATGTTTATTATGGCTTTTTAACGCCGGTTTTTAGTGATTTTTATAAAAATTGTGATACTTCTGATGAAATATGGGAGATATACGGTACGCGTCGATGAATGTAAGTGCTTTAATAGCAGAGCTAAGAAAGAGCGGTGCAAAATAAAGCGGGCCTAAAGAACAGCTAATTCAGAGGTATGACAGATTTGTCAAAAGTATGCACTATTATGAAGTTTTAAGTTCTGCATTTCTGTTCACAGACTTCAAAACTATGACAGAAATAATAATTTCGTAAGAAACATAAATAGTAGTAATTTACTTGCTCAGTAGGGAAATTATTGTACTTATCAGAGGTGTCATTAAGGTTAGATTATATCAAGCATGAGCATGATGAAAACAACGAATGTGCATGATTATTTACTTATGATTTTCTGTAGTAGGCTCCTTTGGAAACGCATAATCGTCAGGATTAAAATGTTTCTTACAAACACGCGAATATTTCGAAGGCGTAAAGTTATACCTGCGAATCGCTACCAACCACTGTTTTAGGCGAGTTTTGTCTCTCGGAAGCGTATGTCCGCCTTTTCTTTCCGAACAAAATAGAACTGCACAACACTGAGGCATAATGAACAAGTTTTTTTATTTATTAGTGTACGAAATAATTATAATAAAACCCCATAAACTTGTTCCACGCCTAACAATAACTTTTCACAGCTACCCTACTCGCTAGTGGTGCCAACTGGTGAGCCTAAAAACGGTAGCCCTCATTGGAAGGCGGTCTATATAGGACCAGACAATAAAAATTATATGATTAATGCGACTTTTTATAATATCTTTTTATTTATTAAAATAAATATAAAAATAACAGCACTCCCACAAAAAACTATCTATAAATAAATAAACATGCTGTTATTCCTAAATTAGGCTAAAATATGGCATCACCTAGCAATTAACCAAGTCGTATTAAGTAGTTTCAGAAACAAAAAATGTAATGTGGATGATTTATTTTGACTAAAAGTTAATTGGGTCAACAGTTATTTTTTGCCAGGCACCCGATGCCGGGGGGCGTTTTCATATATGTATCATTCGGCTGAATCAGTCCCTGTGAATCGAGGAAAGGGAGTATAAATTGGAAAAGCCAGATCTGATCATCTTTTAAACCAGCCAGCAGCGCAGTAAGTTTTAAACTTGTGGATCTTGGGGGGAGATCAACGAACATGCGCCAGCGCCACCTCACCATCCTTGCTATGCTATCGGTGTCCCGGTCTGATGGCTCCTTCCCTTCCCCTCGTGCTCTGTCACAGTTACCCTGGGTGGTGTGTGGTGTTCCACATAAACATTTCACTGTTATTTCCTGTGTAGTTCAACTTAACAACATAATATGTGGTTAATTCGTAATAGTAACCTACCGTAGTTTTATTTACATATTATCGGTATGCAAAAATGACTAATGTAGACAGTCTAACGATCGGCTACCTCAATAATTGATTGTTTTATTGTGTCAGGATGGGCCATGCTTTTGTTTATGTATTAGTCGCTATTTGCGGTGTATTATCAGCGCAAGATACAACAACCACTGAATTCTATGCAACAACCGAATTAAGTGAATCTAGTGATGCTAAATTTACTAAGGGCATTGACACACCTACTTCTGATATTGCAGTTCCACCCAAACCAAGAAATTTGACTGTTTTGGACTACACCCCTGACAGCATTCGTCTACAGTGGGCTAACCCGGCGAGAACAAATGGACTTATTGAGGGTTACAGAGTTTATTACATGAACAACAACTTTACTGCAGTCCAACCTGACAAGATACCATTCGATGAACCCCTGATACGCTACAACTTAACTGACCTAAGTAAGTTTCGTTATTTAATCATAATCATATCTAATTTGTAGACTACTTAAGGATGACAGAAGCTATAAAAACTATTAGGCAGTTTATCGTTCCAATATATTATTACTCCAATTAAAAAATATTAATTTTACAATTAGACCTATTAAGAGTAATTTACTTCAATATACCTAATGGCTGATAAATTAATTCAGTTATAGTGTAGGAAACAGAAATTGATTATTTGGGATATACAGTCCACTTATTAAGAGTATTTCTGTTCCAGAATACACTAGCACACGGGTTTTGTGCAATGGGAAAAAAAACAGAATTGGTAGTCATAATAAGTGATATATAGATTCCAAATATACAAATACTGTTTCTTACATACCATAACTTTCTGAAATGATTAAGGCACTTAAATTTTACTCATAATAGAGCAGTTAAAACAAAGGACAATGCTAAATGTTTTCAAGGCTACATATTAGTGACTACTTAACTGAATCATTATCGGTTGCTGGGCTACATAATAATAATATAGATTGGTTTCAGTTTAAAAATTGTAATAATTATTTGAATTAAAATGTTTGATAAAACAATATTATAAATGTTGTTCTCTTGCAGAACCTCTTACGGAATACACAATTTTTGTAAAAGCCTTCACCGAAAAACATGAAGGTTTTCCATCCGAATCAGTAATGGCAACTACTGATATTAACGGTCCTAGTGCTCCAAGAGTCTTAAATCTGTCATGCCAGGCCAACGAAACAATATTCATACAGTGGGAAAGACCCTCAAATTACTATTACTCCATCGATTATTACTATGTGTATATCAACCTCGGAAATCATTTATATGATAATATTACTATCTCCACAACTAAGGATCACCTTGAGACAACAGTAAGTGTAATATGTGGTAACGCGTTGTTCATAAATAATTTTTTGTCCATTACAGTACATATTAAACAACTTAACGCCAGATGCCTATTACAATGTGCAAATTCAAGCATCAACTAGAAGCAATCGTACACATCGACTAATAATGGGGGAGCTGTCACCACCAATGCGTGTATATGTATCGAAGACTTGCGAAGAACCAGAAGATAGTTTTTTTCTCGGGCACGCGAATTGGGCGCTGGGATTTTAGCGGGTGTTCTTTGTGCTAGTTTGGCTCTTTTGGTTGCTGGAATGGGATTTTTAATATGGAGGTAATATTTGTTTCATGATTTATTTCATCCAAAATAATATACACACACAATATACAGCAGGGCGGCTCGTGGATTTAGGTGATACCATATCTTAGTATTGCAGCATGGAACCCAAACAATATTTGAAGGCACGACTATCAGTACTAATTGAAGGAGTTTTGCAGAAAAATTTTTTTAAAAAAATTTGAGAAAATAAAGTTATAAAAATGCGCAGCCTCCCCAGATTCCTTCTAGACCATTAGTAAAACCTTTGTTAACTTTTTTTTTTTTTTCGTAATCAGAAGGAAAATTTAACACCCCGTTTTTTTTTTGGTTTTTTGAAAATTTTGATTTTTTTATAGTTGACATTTTGAAATTTACATGATGAAGAACTTAAATTTCAAAGTGTCAGAACATTACAAAAAATCAAAATTTTCGAAAACCAAAAAAACGGGGTGATAAATTACTAAAAAAAAAATAGTTTGCAAAGATTTTACTAATGGTCTAGAAGGAATCTGGGGAGGCTGGACATAACTTTTTTTCTCAAATTTTTTTTTCAATTTTTTTTTCTGCAAAACTTCTTCAATCAGTACTGATAGTCGTGCCTTTAAAATATTGCTTGTGTTCCATGCTCCAATACTGAGATATTGTATAACCTAAATTCACCAGCCACCACTGATATACAGTGTGTCCCCGGATTGTCTGTCCAAGAAGGAATTTTTATTATTTTAAGTTTTAGAAAAGGGACATTTTGTTTCCCAAATAAAGATTCCTATCATCAAAATTATAATTAGATGTACAAAGTGGTCAGAAAAACAAAAAATATTAAAAATAATACTTGCTTTGTTTCTTATTTTACATCAAATGCCATATAGAAAAGTTTTTTAGAATGATAAGGTAGTCCTAAATACAAAATTTTGTGGCAACATTTCTATTTTCTTATTATTGAAATTTTAATTCTTTTTATATCGCAGCAGCACAAAATATTGGACTAATGTTCAGTCATATAGGCCCAATATTCATATATTGAGCCTATATGATTTGAACATCCCCCACTGCTAGGGGTACTGTTTTGCACGATACGGTAAAAACAGCACTGAATTCCATAAAGTGCGCATGTGCCGCTCACAGTGTCATGGCCGCCGTTTCCGCACTTTCCGTGAAAATAACCAAACTATAATAAAGGGCAAGGAAAATAAAGAAACTATAATAAAGGGCAAGGAAAATCTTACTAACGAACTAAAAAAATACTTATTTAAAAAAAAATAATAATAAGTTTGTGATTCGAACCCTGGACCTAGCGCGTGCTAGGCGAGTATCTTCTCTATCGTCTAATGAGTTCCTTGCTGACAAACGATTCCAAAAGGATTTATACATTTTGACATGTCATGTAACTGCGCATGCCCTGCGGCTATCTTAAAACGGAATCCAGTGCTGTTTTTACCGTATCTACTGTTTTGCCCTCATACTGAATTATATCAATTTTCTTAATAAGTCACCCAGTCAGGTTATCATATTTTTCAATTTCCCATGGTTAGCAACCGTTATTTCACAGTTTATCTCGGAGAGACTTAATCGCCAAGGCCAGGTAGACATAATACCGGGTGTAACAGGATCATGGTACACCCCCCCTTTCCTCCTTTAGTTTTGAAGATAATTAACTTTTGATACTTTTTGACATACAAGTGATTTTCTTCACTTCCTGTTTCGCCGGAAGTGACACTAACTTTCGATTTATAAACGGAACACCCTGTATATTATTGCATTTTTGAATTTTGCATGATTTTCTGAATCCTACAATACCAAATAAGTGACATTTCAAACGTCAATATTTTTTATAATATCGTTTTTAGTTTTCCATTTAAGTGTGCCATGATGGTTCCGATTTATTCTAAATGACCCGTGTAATGCTAGAAAAATCGAAATCCCGTCAAAAATACTAAATTACGTGATTTATGAGCAAATAAAGTTCATCAAAATGGTTTTTGGGGAAAAACTCAATTTTTTCAAATGGAACCATATTGGTACCGAGGTACCATTTATTAGGAATTTATTCATACGTCGTATTAGAATGTGCGATAAATACAAACAAAATTACAGCTAAAAGAAAATAAGAAAATACAATTTTGTTCTAATTACCTTGTTATACATAAGGTGGCTTTGGAATACAAAAAAATAAACACAAAACATTACAACAGTTGTTCAAAATGCTGTCCATTAACGTCAAGGCACTTCTGAACTCACATAGATATTTCTCGAAGAACGTTCGCCAATTGCTGGGCCGTTATTGCTATTAATTGCGCGTCTTATTCGTAGCTATAGGTCTTCACGGGTTGTAACGGCGGTTGCGTAGACAATATTTTTTTAAATGACCACAAACAAAGAAATCAAGGGGTGTTAAATCAGGTGTCCTTGGAGGCCACCTCACAGGACCATTCGTCGAAATTACATTTTCTTCGAATCTCCGTTAAAGGTAATCAATTACTATCCTTGAATTATGGGGAGGAGAGCCATCTTTTTGGAAATACATTCCCTGTCGTAAATGGAAGGGTAATTCAGCTAAACTGCCCTCAATTTCATTTTGCAGAAATTCCAAGTACCTGCCACCAGTCAGGGGTCCTCCAAATATTATTGGACCAGTAATTCTGCTACCGATTATTCCTAGCCAAACATTAAAACCGAACCGCACTTAAAAGTTACCCTCCCATAATAAATTTTGATTTTCTTGTGACCAATATTTTGTATTTTGTCAGTTAAATAATCCGAAATTTGTACCTAGACTCGTCCGAAAATAAAATCAATGTTTGGCTGCACGTTATTCTGCAAAATCCAATTGCAATATTCCATCCCACGTTCGTAATCATTTTCGTATAAGTGCTGGTGTAATTGGTATTTAAAAGATTTAAAGTGGTATTTGTGTAAAATTCGGCGGTTTGGTGACTAATTTCCAATTCAAACCCAATTTGCAAGAAACAGTCTTATCTACATCTACTCGAACCAAAACATTAATTTCCGTTCCTTCGTCTAGAATGAAATTTTTCGGGATCATTGTTGGGCTCACTTCGGAATTGATTTTCAAGACGATTAAAATAATTTCTCGCTGGATATTGTTCGGCATAAAGGTGTCTAGCCGCAACGGCATTTTTTCTACATTCTCCATATATAATTAACATGTCCACTTTTTCGTCTCTTGTATAAACTTGCGGCATTTTGAACACAATTAACAAGAATTTAAAATTTGACAAGCTAAATATTTCATTGTTTTTAAAGCCACCTTAGTTAGTTACTTCTTAACATTTAATTAGAACAAAATTGTATTTTCTTTTAGCTGTAATTTTGTTTATATTTATCGCACATTTTAATATGACATATGAATAAATTCCTTATTAATAGCACTAATAAATGGTACCAAGGTACCAATCTGGTTCCATTTAAAAAAATTGAGTTTTGCCCCAAAAACCATTTTGATGAACTTTATTTGCTCATAAATCACGTAATTTAGTATTTTTGACGGGATTTCGATTTTTCTAGCATTACACGGGTCATTTAGAATAAATGGGAACCGTCATGGCACACTTAAATGGAAAACTATAAATTATATTGTAAAAAATATTGACGTTTGAAATGTCATTTATTTGGTATCGTTGGATTCAGAAAATTATGCAGAAATCAAAAATGCGATAATATACAGGGTGTTCCATTTAAAAATCGAAAGTTAGTGTCACTTCCGGCGAAACCGCAAGTGAAAAAAAATCACTCGTATGTCAAAAAGTGCCACTTATTATGTATATAGGATATCCCAAATTTCAATCAATTATCTTCAAAACTAAAGGAGAAAAGGGGGTGTACCATGATCCTGTTACACCCGGTATATACCGATTTTACAAATTCCTTTGATAGATTAGACCATAACGTAATGTTATCAAAACTTGAATGTGTGGGTATCTCAGGCGCCTTACTTGATTTATTTAAGTCTTACCTGAACAAAAAAGCTCAGTTTGTACAACACAAATGTTATAAAAAAAATAATAAATGTTACATCAGGTGTAACACAGGGGTCAATTTTGGGACCTATTTTGTTTAACGTGTACATAAATGATATCACTTCCAGCCTAGATATAAAATATTTACTATATGCAGATGATATGAAAATATGCTGTTCAATTTCTAGCATAAACGACTGTCTTAACTCACTATGTAATCTTGACAGAATAAATAACTGATGTATAACAAATAAGTTAGCTTTGAACACTAACAAATGCAATGTTGTTATTGTCCCAAAAACAGAATCCAATAATCTTTCCTTATAGCCTAGAAGACACCTGTCTACAGCTCCCAAATATGTTTAAAAATTTAGTAGTAATTTTGACTCACAATTAAATTTTAAAAATCACATTCACACAATCGTTGAAAAATAAAATTTAATAAAAATTTGGGGTTTATCATTCGCAACTCAAAAGAATTTTGTTCCAGGGATATACTATTGACCCTATATTATACTTTTGTTCGTTCACACTTGAAGTACGCATCCATTATCTAGTATCCTGGATATAAAGTCCATGTGCGAAAGCTCGAAAGTGTACCGCGAAAATTCTTAAAATTTATTTCCTTTAAAATAAATGGGGCATACCCACCTATTGGATATCCACACAAATTGTTATTGACCCAGCGTGATACAATTTCTTTAGTAAAAGTAGGCAAGCTCAATCTGTTATCTTATTATATAAAATTTTAAATTCAATATTCGACTGTTCAGAAATATTAAGCCAATTTAATTTAAACGATCCTAATATAAACGAAAAATGTTGTAAATATGCTTGTTCTTTTAAAATGTATATATGTTGTGTAATGTAATCGACTTGTTTTTATATACTATATTAAGTGTATTGTCTAATATTATTTCATGTTATTGGTGTTAGAATATTTTACAACTTCTAATTAATTAACTAACTGAATTTTCTATCCTGCAATTGGTTTTATTACTGTTGGATAGCTGTAATTAAAATAAAATAAAATTTGGAAGTTTAATATATTTCAGTATGAGAGCAAAACAATTTTAAAAACAAATAAAATTTTTGATAATTTGAAAATCGAGATATTGCCACAAAATTTTGTATTTATAACTATTTTTTAATTCTAGGCTCTTCTATGTGGTATTTTAATGTAAAATTAAGAACAAAGTAGTTTTCCTCTAGCAATTTTAACAATTTGTTTGGACACCTGTACATACTAATTTTTATGTTGAAAATCACACAATTTTTGGAGTTTGTTCCTAAATTATTATTATTAGACTTAAATAATAATATCTGTCTATGATGTAATTTAAAGAATTTTACAGTATCTTATTGCTCATTAAAATATCCTGTTTTATGACATTTCAGATAAATATGTTATTATACAATAGAATGTTTTTATCGTAGAGATTAATAATTAATAATATATAGTTTATAGTAAACTAATGGTAATTTTATATATTTTAATATATTTTATCACATAAAACATACATTTTAATAAATTTGATATTTACCTATGTAGTTCGTTAAAATTAACACTGCACTGAGCTTGCTTCTATAAGAAAATTTAATATTTTGTCTAATATCTTTAAAACTGAGATTTTATAAAAAAATTGTTTTATGGTACCTAACCGACCTTGTAATTTTTTTTCTTTTTTTTTTTCTTTTTCTTTTTCTTTTTTTTTTTTTTTTTTTTTTTTTCTAAAGATAAAAACTGTCTTGAACTGTTGAGTCAGAAGGTTGCGACGATTAATATTGAAATCAGATACATCAATAAATTTTCAAAATCACAAAGATGCCAAATAATATTTTGATTATTTCTGTTATATCTTTCCAGAAAATGCTTCCGTGCTCCATACTATTATTTAGATAATCCACAGTGCTCAGCAGCTGCTTTAGATTGGAATACCATCCCTGAACCAGATGCTGAACATAATGGTCCAATTCCAGTTGCCCTCTTTGCCAGACATGTCCAGGAACTACACGCCGATGGAGATATAGGATTCAGCAAGGAATATGAAGCTATACAAAATGATGCCGTGAATGAAGCTAACAGCTCTGAACACTCTCAACATCCCGACAACAAACCCAAAAATAGATACCTTAACATCATTGCCTGTAAGTATTTATGGAATATTCCAAAATTACACTCGCAACCTTCAATTATTTTAAGAGTAAAGCATTTAAATAAAAATCTATATGTATTATTTCTTTTCCATAGATGATCATTCTCGAGTTCATTTGCTTACTATGACTGGTCAAAAAATGTCAACTTACATCAATGCAAATTATATCGATGGGTTCCTAATGAACAAGGCTTATATTGGTACTCAGGGTCCCCTACCTTCTACTTTTGATTGCTTCTGGAGGATGGTATGGGAGCAAAGGGTTACCATTATTGTGATGATTACCAACTTGGTGGAAAGGGGACGGGTAAGTGTGTTGACTGTTACGTTTAGGGCATAAATGAATATCGACTTATTTTTCGTAAAAAAATCATGCTTTAAAATTTGGCGGATATTTTTTTAAACATCCTGTATAAAGCAATGAACAGTAGGAACAGGTATTGAATACTCAGATTCCTGGGGAGTAAATTTTGAACCTTACCTTCAGTGTGTACTTGCCCATCAGACACCTATGTACGGGGTGGCCCGTTTAATTTGGGCCTATTCCTTTCTCAGAAACTAGCAGCTATGAAAAAAATGTTGAAGTGAAAGTTGTTTGAAATAAAATGAACTATTATTTTTTAATAACATCAGATTTTTTCTTGCTTTTATACAGAGCGATAAGATAAAGTTGTATTTTTTTAAATGGAACATGCATTTTCAGAATCTACGTAAAATTCTCTTCATCACCATGTGAGAAACCATGTCTAAAATGTCTATTTTTTGAATTATAAGCATTTAAATAAAAAAATTGACACATGGAGGTCAACATTGAAGGGTTAATAGTTCCAACACTAGATACTCTTAGAATCTGCAACTTTGCACAGACAATTGGCACACATTATGTAGAACAGTCGTAAGGAAATTATAAAATGTTTCTACAGAGTGGTTGTAAAGTTGCTCTCAAATCTTTAAACATTGGTAAATCGAAAATTTTACATGGTACATTATTCCTTAGATCGATTCCTTTGATTTACTATGTCAATCGGTGCAAGTAGGCAACTTTTACTTGGAAATTTTTTTCATAGCACCTATAGATTCTGCGATAAGGTATAGGCCATAAGCCCAAGTTAAACAGACCACCCTGTACGTTTAGATACGCATAAGCGGACCGGTATTTTTATCGGTTACCTGCATTTTACCAAGTAATTTTACAGATTATGTAGACAATAATTTAAATGTGGAATTAATTTCTATCGATATTCAAAACAACAGTGGTCTGGAGTATCTATGGCTAAAATTAAAATTGCTTAGGAACAATCTTGCTTTAGGTGTACTGTATCGGCCACCACATTCAAATATCACAGATTGTATAGAAGCACTTGATAACATTATACCTCAAATTATAACGGCAAATGATGACGTCATTATTTTGGGAGATGTCAATATAAACATGTTACAACTCGATAATGTCCTGTCTGAATTTTTTGAAACTTTTGGATTTACACAAATTGTAAACGAACCTACTCGTGTTACCCAACAATCTTCTAGTCTTATAGATCCCATTTTTGTAAATAACATAGACTTAGTAACTGAAACAAGCACTGTAAATGCAGATCTGGTTTCAGACCATAAATTAGTGTTATGTAAATTAAAGATAAGTCATACAACGTATAAACAAAAAATAATTACCCACCGCAATTTCAAAAACTTTAACTCAGAATTATTTTTTAATGACTTGTTAAATATTGCATGGGAGGAAATATTGTACTTAAGAAATATAGATGATAAAGTTGAGTTTTTAACACGTAATATTATCGACCTGTTCGACATTCACGCCCCTATTAAAATTGCTCGTGTTAACAAACCCCATGCCCCCTGGCTGACAGACATATTAAAGTTAATTTTTAAAGAACGCGACAGAGCCTTAACTAAATACAATCTGCAAAAAAGCGATGAAAACTGGAATCACTATAAACACCTGCGTAATTATGCTCTCGCATCAGTAAGGAGAGAAAAGTTAGCATATTTAGATTTTCTTCAAAAATCAGAAAAACCAAAAAGAACTCTGGAAAGGTTTAAAAGTCATGAATATAAACTTTAAAAATTGCATTACATTACCAGATAACTTACAAAACCCGTCAGAGATCAATGATTTTTTCATTTCTGTATTTACTAGAAATAGCTCAACAGACGCGGCAGACTTTTATAAAAATACCAAGTTTCGTGACAATCTGTTGTTTGAATTTAAACTTACCGACTTAAAAGAAATAAATAAAATCATTTCATCTTTAAAATCAAATGCGTGCGGTGAGGATCAAATATCTTTGGAAATGATTAAATTGTGTCTTCCAGTTATTGCTCCGTTTTTAGTACATATTTTTAACATATGCCTAGAAACTGGTTATTTTCCAGAAAAGTGGAAAATTTCTCTTATTCGGCCGCTGCCAAAGATAAATGACCCTAAAACGCTTTCTGATTTACGTCCCATTAGTCTCCTACCGGTTTTATCAAAAATATTAGAAAAAATTGTACAAAATCAAATTAAAACATACCTGTCTGCTAACGTATTACTTCCTGTACATCAATCTGGTTTTCGTGCAGGACATAGTACAACTACAGCATTATTAAACTTACTTGATAATATACTACAAGCCCGTGATAACAAACTTGCTATAGCTTTGATTTCGCTAGATTTTTCCAAAGCTTTCGACACCATTGATCATAATTTATTATGTATTAAATTGGCTTATTATGGTTTTGACGCAAAATCAGTACGCTTTTTTGAATCATATTTATATAATCGTTACCAACAAGTATCTGTTGCCCAGCAAACATCCACTGCGCAATTAGTTATTTCGGATGTTCCGCAGGGTTCCATCCTTGGTCCGCTGTTATTTTTATTATACACTGCGGATATTTTGAGTTTTATTCAACATTCACATATTCAATCATATGCAGATGACACACTGGTATTACATTCCTTCCAACCATCTGAAACTCAATTGGCATCACTTAAAATTAATCAAGATCTTAATTCAATCTGTACTTATGCAACCAAACATAATTTAAAATTAAATCCTAATAAAAGTGTAGTCATGTTATTTTGTTCCGATAATAAACGGATAGATATAAAAAATGAATTAAAACTAAAAATAGACAATACTTTGCTGATATTTTCCCAGAATTCAAAAATGCTAGGCGTAATATTTGATGAAAAACTACGATTTCATTCTCACATTTCCAAATTAACTCAAAAAGTCTATATTAAAATGAATATGCAAACAGATATATATTGAATTACAAAGTTAGAAAAAAACTGTGTGAATCCTTAATCATACCCGTGTTTGATTATTGCGACATTGTATACTTTCCCTGCTTAGATGTGCTTACTCAAAACCGTATACAAAGGGTACAAAATCTCTGTTGTCGATTTATATACAATCTGCGAAATTTGACCATGTAGCTCATAAAATTACAGAGCTTAAATGGCTAAAAATGACAGATCATACTAAATATCATTATTTAACATTTATTCATAGACTGCTGTTGACCTCTACTCCAGGTTACCTTAGGGGAAAACTTGTGTCCAGAAGCTCTATTCACAATGTTAACATCAGATTTAAATACATGTTCACAATGCCCCAACATAACACAGCCATTTTTCAAAGATCATTTTCATACAATGCAGTAAAATTGTACAATGGTATATCAGAAAATTTTAAATCAATGTCACTGCAGCAATTTAAAACCTCTATAAAAAATCAATTATTAAATGGATGAATAAATAAATAAAAGTAACCTTAGTTTTATGTGAAAAATTTCTTTAGTTTTAAATTTTTATTTTGTTTATACATGTAATATAATAGATATAGGTTTATTTTCTGAACACACTGCACTACAGATGTTATAAGTTTAGGAAATAACGTGAAATGATTTATAGTTTTAAGATTAGTTTAAGTCTATTAAATAATGCCTCTGGTTTTTACATTGGCATCCTTAAAATGCGCGGTTAAGTGTAAGAGTAGCCTTGGCTAAACTTCGCCGAGCATTCCCCAACATCTAACATTATCATTGTAAATACAATTTTTTTTTTTTATTGTATTTCTTCACTATTAATAAAGACGTTTTATTATTATTATTATTATTATATATGGGTATTTGTATCCAGATACCGAGTTCCCTAGTTAATACTCGCATAATTTTTGCCAGGTTAAATAATACATGTATTCTTTTACAGAGGAAATGTGATATGTATTGGCCAAAGGATGGTACTGAAACCTATGGTGTGGTCCAAGTAAAACTGGTAAGAGAGGACATTATGGCCACCTATACAGTGAGAACTCTAAATATTCGCCATCTTAGAGTGAATGTAAGTTTTGCTACATTTGTCTGTTGTAAGTAAAATTAATTTGAGTTTCTTAGATCAAGAACAAGAGGAAGGCTGCCCTGGCTGAGAAAACAGTGTATCAGTATCATTACACCAATTGGCCAGATCATGGTACACCAGACCACCCTTTGCCGGTTATCCACTTTGTTAAAAAATCGTCGGCTGCGAATCCTCCAGATGGAGGACCCATTGTCGTACATTGCAGGTAAGATATCGCTAAATATAACCATTGTTTTTTATTTATTTATTTATTTTTTTTTTTTATTAAATGCATAATTGGCAATTAAGTATAGATAGGCAATATTTTTTTTTTAAATAATTAAAAGTTAAGTAGGTACCAGATTTAAATAACAAAATTATAATAAATATGTATTTCAAAGATTTTTTTTGGTTATTTTTATGTAATGCGTGATTTTAACACAAAATATATATAATTGCAGCGGGTCTCAAGAAGATAAGCGTCATTGGACTACGCAGTATGTAAAATTAACCTCATTTTCTGCACTATACCTCTCTTACCAAAATCTCTGTGTTAAAGAACAAACATTTTTCAAAGCATTAATTACGACATATATATTTATATATGCGTAATGTCTATCTTTTTGTGGAATACTTTTCAAAATTAATAAACGAGCTTTCAATTATGGTTAACCTGTCGTTATTTAAAGTTTTTTAATTGGATTTCAAAATTAATCATACTAAAAGTATATCAAAAAAATTGTTTGAGAGCAATTATTTTTTTCAGGACAGGCTGTAAAAAATTTGATGCAGAATGTTGTCTGTCTGTAGCTGGATTTTGACATTTAATTTATCCAGAATTAACATTTTTTGAATGAATAACATGTAAAAGATTTTAATTTTGACTATATTACTTAAATATTGTAGTAATTTTTTTTTTTAACTGAAAATTTATATCTACTGTTTCTGTTATTTAAATTAAAAAAAAGTACCTCCAAAAAATTCAAAATATTTAAAATAAAAATGTATTTTGTTTTTTTTTTTTTTTGTATAGTGCGCCCCAAGTTGTTTTAGTTTTTTTTATTATTAAATCAGATTTTTTTTATATATAAATTTAACTCGATATGTTCCATATCACCATTTTGTCCTGCCAAGTCTAAATTTTGTAAAGTGAAAATTAGTGAATGCATCTTATCACCATTTAGTTTCAAACTAAGAACTATTATTTAATATACATGCAATTTAAGTGCGTTAACCATTAAATTCTGATTAAATTTGAGGCCTACTATAAATATCTAAAGAGATAGAGAGGATTAAATATCACCGTATCGTGTGAGGTAAAAATAAAAAAATTAAAAGTTGGTCTTGGACAGTAAACAGATCGGAATTAGATCATTTTAATTACAGCTTACCATAGTGCTCTCAAAATTAAAAATTGAAAAGTAATACAACAAATTTTTAAATTGTCTTTGTTACTTTTAAAGTTTATTAGTGTTGCCGTTACTATTTTATCATTACTGTTGTAGTTTCTTCTTGATTATGTATTTTAGTATTATCTCAATAATAAAAATGATTCATGATAATATTACATTTGTTCATTATTTAAATCATGGCCAACTTTTCATTTGTTAATTTTTACATCACACGATATGGTGTTATTTAACCATCTGTATCTCTAGATATTTAAGGTAGATCTCAAGTATGTACTATTAATTTAATCAAAAATTAGCGCTTTTTCCGATATTTTAATAATACATAGACTTTCAAATTTATGCTATACAGGGTGTTGTTTTTTTAAGAAATCAAAAACAGTATATTTTTTTAAATCCGGACCTGAATTTTGAATTTGGTATTTGTGGATTTTCGTCAAGTAAAATATAGGTAACAAGTATGAATTATACAAGGTGGTTCAAAAGTTCTGTCCAAAGGCAGATGTAGCCAAAATCAATAAAGTGTCCTGTATCCCAGTAACGAAGAACGATGGACTCATTAATGATTGGTAATTTGAAACCACCAAAGTACTTTCTATCCACAGTTGTATATGTATTTAACTTTGAAACACCCTATATACTGGGTGCCTGGAAATTATGAGCAGAAAATAAAATATAAACGAAGCCATTTATGACACAAGTGTATATGAAGTTTTCTACTTATTTTTCACCAAAAATTCATGCTTTAAAATTTGGCAGATGTTCTTTGAAACACCCTTTATAATAAAGCAATTAGCAGTAGGGAAAAAAACAACCTGTATG
Organism: Rhamnusium bicolor; assembly: GCA_029963845.1. Lineage (NCBI taxonomy): Eukaryota > Metazoa > Arthropoda > Insecta > Coleoptera > Cerambycidae > Rhamnusium > Rhamnusium bicolor. The sequence goes on along the minus strand of JANEYF010003410.1, from coordinate 970,315 downwards.
CAGTGTCCAGATATTATGAGCAAAAATATTAAAATAAATAAAAAATAAAATAACGGTACAAGTTCATATAACTCTTTATCGAATTATCAATATTAGCGGTGTTGCATAACCTTAAAATTTATTTTTTCATATTTTGTCATAAATTTTTTGCTAGTAGTGATGCGATTTTTTTTTGCTTGTTATACATAATAAATTGTACCATTTGTACCAACATAAAAAATTTCATAAAAATTGGAAAGTCCAAAATGCCCTATAAAGACCCATTGTTAGTCACAAATTTGATTAGACATTTGCAATTTTTACAAAAATGTACTAATATATTAAAGGTCATTAAAACCCTTACAGAAAGGTCCTCTTATTTCAAGCAGATAAAATCAACTGTGTTTGAGACAAACGCAATCAAAGTTGGCAAAATTCCCTAATTTCCTTTAAACGTTGACTAACACGCATAAAAACACAAATTATGCAACCCTGCTAGTAGTGAGATTTTAAAAAAAAATTATATGAACTTATTTTTATAAGTTGAATCACCACCTGAATTTTATGCTCATAGTTTCTGGACACCCTGTATATATATATATATATATATATATATACATCACAAAATAACAATAAAATTGGGGCACTCTGTACATGTAATGTTTTTACAGATAGTTTGGTTTTATGATTTAATCAACTTTATTTTTTATTAACATAGATTATTCCTGTGGGTGCTCAATTTTTCATAACCATAATTCCAAGCATCCTCAAATCAAGCAGATAAATAAAATTTTTGAAAAATGTTTGAAAATTGTGTAATGTTATAATTTTTTTTTTTAATTTTTAGTGCTGGAGTCGGTCGGACTGGGACATACATAGTACTGGACGCAATGATTAGACAAATTCGTACTAGGGGTGAAGTAAATATATTCGGTTTCTTGAAGCACATTCGTGCTCAACGAAATTTCTTGGTCCAAACAGAAGAACAATACATATTTATACATGATGCTTTAGTAGAAGCAATTGAATGTGGTGAAACTAACATTTGTCGTGAAAAATTCCCTAGATATGTTTCGGTTCTGCAAAATCTTAACCTTGAAGATAAGAATGAGCTATGGAAACCATTAGATGTTCAGTTTAGAGTAAGTTGCTCTGCTATTTTCAGTAGTTTTGCTTAACCGGTAGGCCAAAATTCATTACATCAAATGGTTTTCATAACCCTAATCTACTTTCATTGATTTCATTTATGACACAAGTCCGCAGACTGGTGATGAGATTTATGTACACAAGGGTTTTGACAGCACAATCAAGAAAGTAGCCCACTGGTTATACAAGACTACATCATACAGATCCACATTGCACAACCTCATTTTTAATCAAATTCATACCTATATACAGAGCTGCCACGAGTACTCTTAGAAAGTACTTGAAGTATAAGTATCAAGTATTCAAATATCAAAAATTACATGAAGGATCACTACAGTTTTTCTTTAAACATGCTTCAATTATCAAGTCCTCTTGAAAATTACTTGATTTATCGCCAAGTGATTTACTTGAAGTAAAACCACAGTACTTGCAATATGATTCGAAATTTAAGTATATAGAATACTAAAAATATATAAAATTACTTGAAGTATTACAAAAAAAATTCGTAAAATGAAAATCACTAACTTTTGATTTAAATACAATATGTATTTTTGGAATGGATAAATGGTTTAATAGTTTCAGATTCAGATTAGAGTTGTGTAAAAAATATAAATTGGCATATTTAGTTACATGCTAAGCTTACGGGTGTAAATCACACTGTGAAAATTAGTGAATATGGAAATAAATTTATTATATGTAGGTGTCACGTTTTAAAAATGTTACTTTGTTTTGACTCCCTGCAATGGACCCGGTATATCTGATATCAGTTTTAAATTAGCAAAGTCTACACCAAAAAATCTTATTCTGAACCTTTAAAATGGAGATCATTTTAATTGTTTCGGAGGAAAAAGGATGCAACATATAACCTTATCGTAATAATAATTACGTAATGATGATAATATTATGTTTTGCTTAATTTCTTTTCTTAATTTCTACTATTATATATTCATTCATACCAAACACGACACTGAAATAACTTGGCTATTAACTACTTAAGATTAACAAAAAGTAAAGATGACACTGCATACTGGGGCCTCAAGTTCTATAATGCTCTACCTCCAGAGATTAAACTTCTTACGGGGAGGTATCCTTTAAATTCAGAATTAAACAGTTTCTTGTACACAATGCTTTTACAACATAGAGGAATTTTTATACATTGACATAACCACAATATAATACCTAATATGAAACTGAAGATGAAAATGTTTCATGTATGTTTTCTTTTAATTTCATGTATTCCTTTTAATTTTAACTTAATACTGTGTTAAAAAAAAATTATTTTATCTTATACCTATAATATATTTATTTTTTTACTATAATATAGCACTTGGCACTTTAATGCACAACAACCTTAACCACTGACCTAACCATATATTATGAATACTATGATTATGACAATGTCGATTACCGAAATGGCAAAGACTGTGACAAAGTAAAAGAGCTGTAAGTATACTTAAACACATCGATATAACATAGTCATCTTGAATTTAAAAAAAACTTATATAAATCATTTTCTCAAAGCCATCATCCATGTAGTTTCTACCGTGAAACAAGAAAATGGTATGAGCCTGCAAGCGTAAACAGTTACAACAACGCCGAAAGCACAAATTATTCTTTGCCGAAAGGGTAGCGATATTTATTTGTGGTTTTTAGTAGCTAAGATAGTTATGGTATATCTATGTGTTGAACTATAATATTAACTAACCGAACTAAAAACATAAGAGGATAAATCGTCTGCTGGCAGTTCTATAGCCGTTCTATTTCTGAAAAAATTTTCAACGGTTGCCATCAGTGCGACTCTCCTCTGCCGATACAATACTTCCACTCAAGTGACGTGGTGTGAAAGTAATATTTGATATAAATAGTTTACTGATTTACGTGCAAATATACCTTAATTTACCCAGTGATGTTTGACGTAGTTATATAATATGCTATCTAACTACCTTCTTAATTTTGTAAATCGCTAATCGCCACTAATTATACACAAGATAAAATTTAAGAAATGTCTTTTTAAAAGCACCTTACCTCGAGGTGTTGCAGCATCAAACCAAATTAAATAAACCGTAAGTAATTCTAGTAAGTCTGAAGCATTTCTTGTGTAGTCTTGTTTATGCTAGTTTTGACAAACAAAATATAATTGAAAAAGGAATTTTACTTCAAGTAATTGTTTCAGAGTGCAAGTATCACAGAAATATTTACTTGAAATAGCCCAAGAATACTTCCAAGTACAATGTATTACTTGAATTAAGATGTAATACTTCAAGTATTGTTAAGAATACTTAAAGTAACTTACTTGATAAAATCAAGTAAAAATTCAAGTTTTTTTATGTGAGACAAGTACCTCAAGTACTAATAAATACTTGAAGTATAATTTCAAGTATTTTACTTCAAGTATTGACAGCTCTGCCTATATACAGGATGGTCCAATTTCCAAGGCGGAAATTTCAGGGAATGATAGAACATCGAAAAAAAATATGAGTTTTCTACATAAATATTGCCTTTAAATCTCGCCATTGATTTTTTTATTTTTTAAATGATTTTTTAAATATCTTAAACAAACGACAATATTAAAAAATATTTGGTGATTATTACAAAAATTTCCGAACATCACCAGTGGCGTCAAACTGGGGTGTAGTGGCCGTTTTTCCTACCAGAAATTCTACGCCACTGGACCTAGCCAGAATTTTTTTAGATTCTATGAAATTTTTTGCACAAAAAGTCTTGTAATTTTTTCGTAAGATGTACGTTGTTCGAGTTAATACTATGCAAAGATGTTACGTCAAATTTAATAATATTATTTAAATTATTTGTATTGATTGAATTTTGATTTTGTTGTCTATAAACAAAAAAATTTTTTTTATTACAATTTAATTTTTTATGCCGTTAAAAAGAATTGCCACGAGTATATGGCGCGTTTTTTTCCCCTATAGGCCCAATCCATAAGAACAGTAACAATGACAACAAAACAAAATATAAATTTGAAATAAAGAAATTGCTCAAAATGCAGTCCACCGACCTCAATGCATTTTCGACACCGTCGAATTAATGAATTAACTGCAAAAATGAGTTAAATACACTGAACAACAGTTGGAATTGTTTATATTTGCTTAGTGTATTTAACTCATTTTTTTCCAAAAATCCACTTACCACAGTGTGTGCTACACCACTGATATGATCGGAACCGAATTTCTTTTGTGCCCAAACATGAATATTATGGAAATTCATTACCCCAGCTCAAGTGAATGACAATTCATCCAACCATAAGATTTTACGCAATAATTCAGGATTTCCTTCCGTCGAATTTGAAAGCCACTGGCAAAACCTCTATCGCTTTTAAGCGTCCCCAGGGTGTAAATGTTGAAAGGGCTGTAGGTGATATGCATACATGTGGTCATCTCGTAATGTTCGTAATATTTGTGACTTAGATATTTGTAAGCTGCTGAGCTGCTCTGCGAGAGCTGAATTTCGGGTTGTGAAGTACGATTACGATTGTTATTTTTATGATTTCTGTTATGCTCGTTATTAAGTTTAGTTTTTCTCATAATTGTGCTCAAAAATTGTTTAAAAACATTAACATCATTACATGCCCTTAACTCAAAAGCGGTGCATCCTACGAAAAAATTACAAGAGACTTTTGTGGAATAAATATCATAGAATCTAAAGAAAAAAATCAAAATTATTGGCTAGAAACAGTGGCGTAGAAGTTTTGGTAAGAAAGAAGGTCACTACCCCACAGTTTGATGCCACTGGTGATGTTCAGAAACTTTTGTAAAAGAAAAATTATTATGGTCCATCAGATATTTTACACCACCAAATATTTTTTTAATATAGTCGTTCGTTTGATAGGTATTTAAAAAATAAAAACTTCAACACTGTATCTCAAAAATGCTGTGTTTTAAAGACAATGTTTATGTAGCATATGAATATTTTTCTCGATATTCTATCGCTTCCTGAGGTTTCCGCCTTGGAAACTGGACGACCTTGTATTTATAATGGACTTTAAAAAACAAACAAAGGCCATCTAAAGGTATCATTAACTGGTCAACAAATTATATACAAACAAAATATCTCTGGATGAAACATGTCTTTGGCTGTTATAAATTAAATTCCTCTTACAAATAAAAAATCTGTAGAAGTAATTTAGATTTTATATTTAGAGCTGATTCATAATATTAATGTTTCTAAGAAAATGACATGATTTCTGAAAAATGTTTGTCAGATTGAGGGTAAGAATACATAAAACTACTAATACAACTCTCCATCTGAGCTGATTTTATGGGAGAGTTTTTAAATTGCTCGATAGGAATGTGTGCATTGCATCGAGAATAGGTAAGACCTAAAACACATGGCTCATCAGTCATATATCATTTTTTTAATATGTCAGCACAAATCGGAATTTATTTGTCAATGAATTTAAATATTGTCCTCTGTTCTTCGTTCCGTTATTATTAAAGATTCTGTTGATCACATGTGGCATTATTATGGCTAACATTCATCACATGATTAGGGTCATTGCACAATTATTGATTTGTGACCTTACCGTGCAATGATTTTTCAAAGAGCATAGTGGATCGCTGAATAGCTTGTGTTTTCCAAAAAAATGTGAAATATTACTCGATTCAAACAATCATAAATTGCCGCTGCTTTATTGGCTGTGATGTCACATGTTAATATCCATATACTGAGACAAAACTAGCTCCATGTTATCATATTTCGGAACATATCCTAAATTTAATGATTTTCTTTTTTATTAAGTAATATTTATATCACATGTTGGTAATTTGTTAATTCTTCGTTGAGGGTTAAATATATATAAATATACTCAGGTGCTTGCTCTTCTTGAAAATATGGGGGAAAATAATTAGAACCCAAAATTATGGCTTGCTCAAAAAAGTAGCAATGGTTTTAAGTGCTCCCTCATACTCCGACAAAAACCGAGAACTGAACGGTGCAGAATAGTTCGGTATTTTCAACTCAACTGGAATTTGATTTAAATTTACTTCTGCACCATTTGTTTTATTGCGTTATTTATTTAACTGTTCAGTGTTATTACCCATAACATAACATATTACATCATTACGCGTACAATATAAATTTAAAATTACAGAAATTATGGGCACCAAAATTATAAATACAGGGTGATATACCTTAACATGCAGAAAATAAGAGGGTGTACTAGTCTACCAATTGGGAAAGCCCCTGCAAAATTTTAGAGCAATCTGAGATAATTTGTTATATTTTTTTGTGGTAAAGCCTACAATGATACGCCACTGAGTCGCGAATTTAAAACAGCAGACAAGTACATAAACGATGTAAACGTGTAAGTGCATCGTGCTAGGCAGTAGGTCACTTGAGGTGATCCTCCCCTCCACTCTTGACCGCTTCCTTCCATTCTCAGTCAGTCTCTTTGCGACATTAGTTGCATGTATGTCAAATTAGATTTATTTTCTTAAGCCCCCCATACACCTGCGAACAAATTGCGCAACAGAGGCTGTTGTGCAAACAATTGTATAATGTATGGTGTTGTTTGACGTGCTGCGCAACTAGTTGCAGAAATTCAAACTTGGTTGAAATTAATTGCACAACGAGTGGCGTTGCGCAACTATTGCATCGTGTTTGGGCTTTGTGAACTCAACTGAAGTTCTTTGAGGAGATTTGCGTGGTTAAAACGAGATCTTTTCTTCAACCACTCTTTCATCCACACTCTCTGCTTCTTTTTTCTTTTTTTAACACCAACATCCGACGCAACAGCAATTATTATAGCTAAACAGGCTGCATCGTCAGACGGCATGTTTCCGTAGGTATACGACAAAAGCAGCTGAAGTTTGTATAAAATTTCACAGTGTATGGGTGACCTTGTTCGCACAACAATCTGTTGTGCAACGTTAGTTTGCGCAATTTGTTCGCAGGTGTATGGGGGGCTTTAGATCAATACGGTTCAATAATGCTAGCGTTTACGACGCAGGAATACTGTGATATGATATTGACATAAAAGGCGCATTGCTACAAAATAAATAAGGTAAATTTGTTTGACATTTTTTTAACAACTTTTAGTGGGGACAACCTACTAAATAATTATCCGCATGTTAAGATAAATTACCCTGTATATTAATATATATATAATATTAATATATATATAATATATATTAATTATTTTGTGATTATTATTGTTGCATTTTCGCCTAACATGAATAATTGAAAATTAAGAGGTAAGATAATCATCTGTAAAAGGCAGCAAAACCCGATTAATTTTCATCATCAAGTACTGTTAGTTTTTTCAAAATGTACACGCCCCTAGGAAAAGCTATTAGTGCCTTGTTTTATTGTTGGTAATTTGGAAAAAAAAAATCTAAGCAGCAAGTTCTAAACAATTTTGTGACATACCCGTTAAAAGTACATATCTATCTGTACGATGGCATGGAAAGTTGTAAATAAGAATAACATATTTTAACACATTATTTCATAGTTATGTATCTTACCTTTTTAAATGACCGAAATTGTTCAAGGTTACATTCTTATTCGCTACTTTGTCATTGGAATGGACAGATTTATTTGTGAGTAATATTGTTTTCTTTTTTTTACAGTTAGTAACTAGTTTTATATGTAGAGATTTTAACTTAATTTCGGCAAACAAACCGGTAAATCAACCAAAGAATAGATGTGCTATAATTCTACCCGTAGAGAGTGCTAGAGTGCATTTAACACCTAAACCTGGAGAGGACGGATCTGATTACATTAATGCAAGTTGGCTTCAAGGATTCCATAGCCTCCGCGAATTTATCATAACCCAGCATCCGTTTAAATACACCGTGCAAGATTTTTGGCAGATGGTATGGGATCACAGCGCACAACTGATAGTCATGATAAGTTTGATAGATAATTCCGAATACGAAGTTTTCTGGCCAGTAGGAACTGAAATCATCGAAACAGATACATACACATGCAAACAAACACACGAAAATGGCAATTCAGTTTACTATATGCGTGAATTTTTAATGAGATCAGTCCAAGATGATTATGAAATTCGAGTTAAAATGCTTCATTGCCACAATTGGCCCCATCAAATCATCAACCTCACCGACATGTACCACCTACCTAACTTTATACTGGATATGCAGAAAATACAAAACGGTCCCATAGTTATCGTTGATCGGTGAGTCACATTATATTTTTGAGTAGAAATCATTTTTTCTTTACTTTATTAATATTTATGAGTACAGGGTGCAACAAATTGGATGGGATTTTCTCTAAAATGAAATGCATGATTTTTTTTTCATCAACGGGTTCTAGTCAAAAAAGTGCCCTAAGATGATTTTTTTAATGTGACACTAAGATAAAGGGTGAGCAAAAGTGGCTCTGAAGTCGAAAAGATTATAATTACATAGGTTTTTCTGTCATAGTTCTAGAGAAAAACCCCCCTTATCCCGTTGGATTTGGTTAGACAAGCCAGGATAAAAACAAACATTCATTTTATTTTTTAGTTTTGGCGCTACCGAAGCTGCGACCTTCTGTGCTCTGACCACCTTAAAGAAACACCTGATGTATGACAAGAAAGTTGACGTCTACATGTACGCCAAGTTGTACCACAACAAAAGACCTGGCATATGGATTTCCAGCGATGACTACATGAAATTGCATCTATGCGTGCAGACTCTTTGCAATCCTCCAGAACCGCAAATACAAGAAGTAACCCCCGACTTATACGCTATGGCTAATGGAGCTATCAATAATGGATCGATATCTGCTGATTGTGTACGAGTACCTCCAGAAGGTATGGAAGCAGACACATCTGCCCTTTAAATGCTTAACATGCACAATTATTTGTGTCCTCTGGTGTGATTACTGTAATTGTTAAAATGTTTGTTAATTGTGCCAGGTGGCCGGTATAAACGAAAAAATTCCAGTCTTATTGTTCCAGTGTGTATAAAATAGGCCTAATATTAGAAATATTTTGCCCAAATTAAATGTCCTAGAAATTTTGCTATAAGAATGGAACAAAACTTTTTTAATTCTATATATAAACATCTGGAATACTCATTACTAGATATAAAACTAGTACCCAAATAGGGTTATAAATAATTTGATCGGGTAAAACTTCTGACATAAGGGAGCATTTATAGTCATTTATCAATTACAATATTATTCATTATTCATTCATCTTTGATGTAAGTCGATATGCAGTGTGTACATTTTGTTTGTTAGTGTTGGTATTTAGAAGTAATATGGCTATTATATCTACCTAATATCATGCCAACGTTAATCTAGAAGTTAATCATCTAGCTAAAGCTTTAGCTTGCCTATTGTATCACTCTGCAAATGTCCTTTACATTCACACTCGATTTTTAATCTTTTTAAATGTATTTTTTGTTTAATTACAGAAGCCCCTCTTATTACCAAGGATCTTTTGAACGATAAACAGAACTAAAACTATTATTTACCAGTATTTCAAGTTATAAAAAGGTAGTATTTTTATAATTAGGACTTGTTGAAATTTTCATTATTGACTTTACGTGAGTGCTTTTCGAATCAGCGATAAATTGTTAGGAATGTGAAAAATCTGTTTTTTTTTTTATTTTAGCTTTATAAGAACGTGATTTACAAAATATGGTTATTGGATCCAAAATTGTAACTTTTAAATGCAAACTGGCTACTTCAAAAGTTGTAATTGATTGTCTTCTAATCATAATATGAATGAAGAATTTAAAATTATATTATATTGGTTTTAACTGTGTCTATGATTTAATATTCCAGAAATTAACAGGCAAATATAACTACTAAAAAAAGTAAGGGATGATATCGTACTATGAAAAATGGAGGAAATCTGGTCCATAAAAAAAATATACTATTTGCTATTTGATTGTTTAATGGAGATAATTTAGTTTTATTTGCCCAGATAGTCCAGTCCGTGTGCACTGCATGTTAAATGTAAACAAACAATGTGTTTTTCCATATACTGGGTATAAATGAAACCTGGCTCACCCCCTCTCATTGTTTATAGAAATAAATTGATGAAATTTTAAATGTTGTTATACACATAAAATTGTATGTTGTAGTTACCAATTCATGTCCACTTCGTAAGATGGAGAAATAAGTCACGAGCAATTTGGACAAAAAAATTATCATTAACAATAAATTTTAATTATTGACCAACGTTTCGGTGGATAGTTTCCACCATCTTCAGGGCTGCAAGAACCAAATTATGGTTACGGTTATTTGTTTAAAATAGCTGTCAAAATAATTATCAAGTAAACAATGGCTATACTAGCATAACAATAAGCGTAATTTAAGTGTACTAGTCATGACAGACAGGTATTTTAAACAAATAATTTTATTTCACAGCTCACTATTTTGTGTATAAGGTTTTGTGTGTTACATTATAATACCTATTTATTTAGAAGAATTTTGAATTTTCTACTGTTCTTGCTAAGTATGGGTATCACTGTAATCGTAAAAAGATGTGTTTTCTAAATATCGTCATGAGCCACCATTTTGAGATTTGACAAATATGCATTTTTTTTAGAAAAATCGATTTTCTCACTTTCGAAGGCTCCTATGTAAGAGAGTATTTATCATAAAACAGTAAATCAATTTTTGCAATAGTAAAAAACCCCGTCGGAGACATTTTTTTGTAAATCACAGCACTCTAAATCAAAAATTAAAATGTTCATTAAAAAAAGACAAATAAAAATCAAAGAAAAATGTATAATGTTATATTCAGATTTCACCATAGATTCTAAAAATGTAAAAACATACAGGGTGTTCCATTTAAAATAAGAAAGTTGGAGTAATTTCCGGCGAAACCGGAAGTGCATGAAAATTGAAAATACTATATTTTAATGCAATTTTATGTGTATAACAATATATTAAAGTTTCATCAATTTATTTTTATAAACGATGAAAATAGAAGGGGTGGGCCAGATTTCATTTACACCCGGTATATATTAAAAAAAAACAGTGCATTTTTAAATGTGTGATATGTCGGTTTTAATTTAAAACCGACATATTACACATTTAAAAACTTTTAATTAGTCCATATAATTAGGATTCTATGGATATTGTTTTAATTGATTGTTGGCTTCAACTTATACATTTATCAATTTTTTTTTCATGAGAAGTATTTTTTTTGTGAATTTTAAATATTAAGTCGGTACTTCAAAAGAAGTCATTTTAAATATGTATAGTTTTCAACTCCCCATTAAATTCATTGATAATTTTACGACACAAAACATTTATTAATTTTTTATGGAAAATGCAATTTTAATCGTTACCCATAAAGCTAGATCCTCTGTTTTTCATAATTCTATTGCCTTATAACTTAATACCTAAAATATTTATCATAAGTGTAACTTGGAGTGTTCTATTTTTATTTTTAGTTTCTTTATTTCGATGTAAAAAAACAATTGATGTCGCTTTCTATGTAAAACATGACATTGCATAACCTGATATTAATTTTATTCATCCAAGACAACGCTGAGGTCAGTTAATAGTCCTAATTGTGTGTGACAACAAATCTGCGGATTGGTTTAAAATTTGTTGTTTAAAATCTCGAATATTTTAACTTTATTAACATTAGTTTTTATTACAGCAGCGTTAATTTTAGTGATAGCCATAGCTAGATACACTTGTGACTTTCAATTGTTTTTTTCTATTTCAGAACTCATGGAAATGAGAATAATGACATCTCGTTTGTAAGGAGGGTACCATAATAATGTATGGTATTTGTTTTTTGTTGTTTGATTGCTCAAAAGAATATGTCAAAGTTTTGAAAGTATACAGCATGAAAAAAAAATAACTTTGGCACAGTTAATAGAGCATGAAATATTTTTCTAATTTATGTTTAGCATGAAAATCCAAAATGGTGGTGGTAAAATGTCTCAATTTTTTTGCAATCTTCAGAATGTTTCATTCTACCATATCTCCACATATGTATTAAAAATCTTTTTATTACATATTGATCATCAACACAATACTATCCTGTTTCAGTATTTTTATAAAATCTATAATACGTGTACTAGTATTTACAGTATTCTGATAATTTACAACTGATATTAACATTCCTTATTTATTACACTATAAAATTTTCCATTATGATGCTACTATCATCATAACATAAAGTAACAATACTATTATACAGGGTAATTCTATAAATCTACTAAATGTTGATATGAATGTTACACTATTTTAAAATCATTTGCATTTTTGTCTTGCTCACAGAAAAATATAGGAAAGGTATTCGTACCAAGTCAATACTACCTACAATAATCTCGTAAACTGTGTGTTGTTCAAAACTTTAGGGAGAAAAGCCAAAAATATGTCGAGGTATTTACTTGGCATAACTATAATGCTTTCTCCAAAACAATAAATTTATGCATGTCTTTATCTATGTTCGAGATATTATTAACTGTGTATTAAATGTTTTTAGCATCTACTGAGTGTTCACTTCCACTCGGTGAGTAAGGGAAAAATGTGATGATTTTTTTTATGCATATTTAATTGTATTGATGGTGTAGTCACCCTGTCTCTATACACGTATATACATTAAATGTATATTTCCATTGTGTGATGTCATTTACAACGTTTATAATATATATATATATATATATATATATATATATATATATATATATATATATATATATATATATATATATATATATATATATATATATATATATATATATATATATATATATATATATATATATATATATATGTATATATATATATATATATATATACATGTTGCATGAGCATTTACCGCAAATTTCCTTATGTATAACTCCCTTCCGGTTGCTTGTCTGCTATTTGTGGAAAAACAAAAAAAAAATTTTTCTCCTATTCCCCTGGTTTTTTGCAATAGTGGGACTAATGTAAAGTGTAAATTTGACATTTTTGCGATAAAGAGATCTGACAAGTGATATTTAGTATATAAGCGGCTCTAAGTCCGATAAGGTAGCAGTGATGAATTTAGCAATGGTGATTTTTGGAGATTGAATGTCCCCCTATTGTGAAACAGCTCGTAGAAGACTGAGTAGGTGGATACATTTACGAATACGTGTTTTATCCATCAATATCCATGTTTTTGTGGATACCATTATTGCATTTAGCTGTAGAATAGAAATATAAGATCACTGTGTCTATATAATCAATGGTGTTAACCAATAGTTTTAAGAATTTCTTTGTGTAACACAAAATACTTGTAATCAATCTAAAATTTTATTGGTGTCTAAACAATGCTTGATGTTTTCTTCATGTAATAGTGAGTCTATTTCAAAATCAGTTAAAAAATGTTGCTGTCATTTTTGTTATGGAATATTTCAATTTTAAAATTAATTCGCCACTGATTATAGACTTAAAGTAATATATTAAAATATGTAGTTTTATGTGTAAAAAAAAAGTATTATGATAGGGGGGCTTATACAATGTTTAGAGAAAAAATATTCCGAGTAGGTAAAATAAATTACTTGCTCTATGTTTAAGTTAAATAGTGTATAAACCTGCCATTAAAAAACTTCCATTTCTGGAATGATATATAGAAACGAAGTGGTAAAAAATGTAGTTACCATTTGCTAAATTTGACTGACATTCCCGCAATGGAGTTTATATTGCCAAGCAAACACACCTCAAATTCAAATTGATTCTCTGGAAATCCCTTCTTTCATAGCGGGATGTAAGTAAGGAGAACGTAAAGTGTAATATTCCATTTGGAATAGGTTTTTCGTAATGGAAAATGGAGCTGTCATCAATTCCTGATGGTAATCTAAAGAATCTGTTTTGTGCTTTTGGAATCATTTTGCTACCACGGTCAAGTCTAAGAAGGTAGCAAGCCTAGTTCAATGGCCTACATTTATTCCGAGTCTTATGACGTACGTGATGGTTAAAAAAATTCTGGTTTTAATGAAGTATGTTACATGCAAACGTAGAGTATATGGAAAGTTAAGTGAGCATTACCGCAAGTAAAGTTAGTTTAATAGGTAAAAATCATTATGACTGCAGTTGGACATGCATTTGCATGAGTTAATGAGAAAACGAATGTTGAATGCAGAGCCGGGCTAAGGGGGCGACAGCCTTGGGTGCAACTCATAAGGGGCTCCATATGTGCAACGCTTAGAATCAAAATGCAAATAATGTAGTATTCGTGATCCCAAATAGCCAATCTGATACAAATTAATTTTATCAGACATATTTTTAAAGAACCAGTTACTTACCGCTTTTAAGTTTTTCTATGATATGATTCCAGTCACAATCCTCAAAAAACCGAACGTCTGGCGATCCTTTGTTACTGACCATTTTTACTAATAAACCTTTTTTACGATTGCAAGATTAACTTTGGCCTTGGGTGCAATGTTTAGTCCGGCTCTAATTGAACGGAAATATGAAAATGTTGTTTTGGCAAAATGTAGATATTTTTGGTTGCGATATGTTGATTTTGAGGTGGCATTATTTGCAGTTTAGGAAGTATATTTAAATATGTGTATAAAAAAAATCGGCGTATAACAATATATTAATGGTTATGTCTAGTAGTGCAACGTAGAATAATCAATATATGTATAGTAGTGTTACATTAGTTTTTTGTATATTTATTTAAAAAAAAAATTACAATGATCATTCTTTTATCAAATTAATGCATGGACCAATTTAGAATATAAATTCGCTGGTCCTTTTTGGGGCAACAATTTGCTCATGAAGTATCTCAAAATGTTTATTCAAAAAAAAATGTTAAATATAGGGTAAATTAGCTTATATGCTTTTGAATAGATTAGGATCCGTCCATCTGGCAGTAAGTATTGAATAAGCATTTTGGTATATTCAATAACACATTTGTCCATATTTTTTGGAATACTGATAATTATCTGTAGAGAATGTTTTTATTTTTTGTAGATACTTTATAATTTATGACTAAATTCTTACGCTAGATCCAAGCAGCTGTCAAGTTGCTTTAATTTATTTATTTTATCTTTTAGGATTATCAGTATCCATATGTAAATTTTAAATTATAAAACAATTGTAAATTATAAGTAAAAGTATGTTGTTTTAAATCAGGAAAATATTTATATTTTGGTTAAATATATGATCAGAGTGTATACAATGTTCTCTAAAATATATCACTTTGTGTATGTTGCATTATATTTGTGTTAAAAATAAAAAAAAATACAAAAATTGTTCGTTTTATTTTAGAAATATGCTTAGATGAAAGAAAAAATGTCTCGATGGCAGAAGTGTAATATTCAAAAGTACAGTAAATTCCGACTGCCATCGCAATATACAACCTGAGATACACTGGCTATCTTTATACGAATAGATTAACAAATAAATGGGTTATCCAATGTCACATCGTTCGTAAGTGGGCAACCTCGACATTGTCTCGTATAATAATATTTTATTTGTGATTTCCAAATCAAATACAATGACTCAAATTATAGTATACAAATCACAAAATAGGCTAGAAACAACATGGCATATATAAGCATGCTGAACTTCTGCCTGCATGACAACTAATTAATTATATTCAGTACATATTGAAATAACTACATGATAATAGAAAAATAAAAAAGAACAAACAAATGAAAAGGAAACAATCAGCGTCTATGTATACACATATTACAAGAAAATTAATAAGCAAGACAACTTAAGAATTCAAGGGATTCTGTTTAAATTTCAGTTTAAATGTACCATGCGAAAGTGTTTTAAAAGAAGTGGGCAAATTATTTTATTATATAACTAAAATATGTGTATAAATAATCTACAAAATAAAGCACTATTATGAGGAGATGGAGATATTTGTCATTTAAATCTCAAATTCAAAGTATGTATATCAGTTCTAAATTTTATTTTATTATAATAATATAGTAATTTAGCTTGTAAAATCGTCAAAAATTGAATCGTATATCTTTCAATTATTTTTTTATGAATTTTTAAAGTCGACTGATACATTTCCTCCAAGAATCTCACTTACTGGTCGAATATCGCGAATTATAGACGAGACAAGGAGGTCACAACGTGCACCATTCGATTTGGGTACCGTAAAAGCACCCATCTGCTAAGCAACACTTTTCAACTTTAAAGAACAATTTTGAAATAACTAGCAGACACACTAGTGCCTTTTCCCGTTTTAAATGAAAAATAGAAAAGAAAACGCAGACAATTTCGGAGGGATGTAGGAGGTTCGAGTTCGAGAAATGCAACTGTATTTTGATTAAAAATAACAATTTTTGAAAAATCTTTTATTTTTAAACATGTTTTAATCATGATAATACAAAAATATATTTTTAAATAAAAAGTTTAGTTTCTTTGCTATTGTTCACATAAATTTTATCAAATTTCAAATCGTGTAGAGAAAAATCACTTATTACCTTGATTCTATGTCCAGCAATACGTTGCCCAAACCCACTAAAATAATTGGACAAATGGGGGTCGTACGCGCATTTTACCTGTGTAGCACAGGACCCTAATTAGTGCACTTTGTTGCAAGTTACATCCTACATGCAAGTTGGGCGCTTTTACGGTATGGAACATTTTTCGAACAAAATTTTCTTCTCTGATAAACATTGAAAAAAATCATGTAGACGCGGAACGACTAAACAAATCGAATGATGCAAAGCACATCTAGTCCAGAACGTTATCAGTTTATTTGATAATAAGTGTTATGGCCTCACAGTCGAGTGGTAAGGGCGCTTGCCTCTCGATCCCAGGTCGAGCAGGGATTTTTTCTAAAGCAGAAATCAATCCTACCTTATTCGAATATTGAGGGTATCCATTGTCTCTAAATGTGTAACCCCTCCCACACAAAGTACCTTTAGGGACAGAGGATTATATTACCAATTCTATTTAAGTAATTTAATTTTAAAACCAAGCTTACACAATTTTTTTGGTTTAATAAAAAATAAAGTTAAAAAATCTTAATAGAACGACATCCTGACCTTTATGAGAATATTAGGGAGGTGAAGAGGAAGAAAACTGACAAAGTGAACACGTCCCAGATATTATTTTCGAAATCAAACAGATGTCATTGATATGCTTTTTTCAAATTTAATATTTAAAAAGTTTATAATGGTAACCAATTATATAAATTATTTGATCACAAATCATAAACTAAGAAAATTCCACTTTCAATATAGTGGGACGTCTCGAGTAAAAAAAAAAAAAAGAATAGTGTATACAGCGAGCAGTGTTTTAAGTTGAACAGACGTTAAAAGTGAAGTAAATAATGACGTGTATGGATTATCCTCGCTCCACCTGTAGTGAAAACCATCATTAATACTCTACATAAGATATCTACATGTATATTTCTTTCCTTTAATGCCTGTTCGAATTGAATCAACTCTCGCTGTATTTCTTAATATAATTTATCTGTAGCAAGTAATTTTTCAAGAAACTCGCATGGTTTTACACATAGTTCTCAATACTTATAATAAACAATAAAGCAAAAACAACTTACCAAATTTAAGTTTTTTTGATCGGCACGTTACTATCATTCCAAATAAAGACAAAGGCGACTTCTGTCCAGGCTCCCTATAACAAATTTCACTGAAAATATTTCGTAACTATATTTGAAAAATAAATACCTTTTATTTCCCATTTTAACCGCTAACTAAATTAGTACTGCATTCCATTATCAAATATTCTCCATTTTTTACGAAGTTTTTGTATAAAACAAATGAAGCAAGGCTCTGGCGGTAACATCCAGCGCATGCTACGTTTGAATAGATACACATCCAAATATTACAAATATTTACGCCAATATTAAAAATAAAACATGGCTTTCTAAAAACCATTAAATGATTCTCAGATTTTTTAGAATGTTAAATAAACTGCAACTGTTTATAAAAATTTGTGAACTACCATTGTAAACAAATTCAAATAATGCCAGCCGAGTGCGTTCAGAAATATGAACTCATGGTTTTATTACATTTTTCAACATCGTTATTTTGAAAATCGGTAATATGACTGGAATTTTATAAAAGTCGTCCGATTTTGTAAATATCTCTACAGAGAGATACGAAATTATTAAATTATTTATTAATCAAAAATTTACAAATGATGTCATAAATAGACGGTTGCGAATAGTTGGCCTGAAATACTCTGGCAAAAGTTGTGTTTTGTTTTAAAAATATAAAAGAACAGAGCGTTGTCAGAAAATTTCCAGAGACTTTTCTTCTTAAATACCTACAAATTGTAAGTACATCAACTATTTAATATTTGGATTAGATTAAGTAGTAATAAATAGTTCGAATATCTAAAGGCAAAAATATGAATGCATAGAAAATAAATCGGTAAATGTTATTCTAAAAATGCTTTCATTAAATTATGTTCATATTACAATATGCATATGCAGAACAAAAAGATTGTATATTTACTAAATTAAATACACTATTAATTATACCAAAATACGAAAATAAGTAGTGAACAAAATTGGTGAAATAAAAAGAGGCACTTCTATTTGCTGTGGCAAATATGTAACAATTAATTTACAAAACAAGGCAATAAACTGCATAAAATATAAATCATCTAGAAAACAGAATTCAAAAAATTTAATACGTTTTTAGCATTAGAGATCCCAAACTTTGAATAACAAGCATGAGATAAGCGTATACTAGCATTTTCAAAATGTTTTGTGGTTACAGAATCAGCCATATTCTTTCTGAATCGTACTAAATATGTTGGTTCTATTATACAATTAGCAATACTTCCACACCCAAATACTGAAATATCTGGAAACTTTCATTTATTAATTTATTATCCAGCGGTTATAACAAATTTATATAATTGATAAAATTTTCTTTTTTACAAATTACAAAAAATTATCAGAACTGAATAAATTTCAATTCATTTAGATGTAATGTAAGCTATGTGCAGCTCCCCAGCATTATTAATTAGCTTTTCTGATCGTAACAGTTTTCTTTGGCCTTTAAATTAGAACAAAATTGGACAAGCTTGAAAAAATTTATTAAAAAATACATATAAGAGTCTCTTATGAGTAAACACTTATTCATTAAATGAAAAAGACATGCAAGTGTTTCATAGTAGAAATAAGTGCCTAATATTATCACAATTAGATGGTGTTGTACACTAACATATAACGAGAGTTGTTTCAAGTCGAACAGGCATTAAAAGGAAAGCAAATAATGACGTTGTATGGATTGTGCCCTCTCCACCTGTAGTGCGAATGGTCATCAATACTACACATACAAAATCTACACGTACATCATTTGCTTTTCTTTAACATCTGTTCAATATGATTCAGCGTTCACTGTATTAACTACTGGATATCCTGCCAATAAAACAATTCGAGTTACATACAGATACAATCTATTAAACATATATAATATATATATACATACATTTTGTGAATTAATGGACTTAAATAATGAATACAGATCTTTTAAAGTTATCAACTAGAAAAACTTAAAGCACATAAAACTAGTAAAATAATCAGTCAAAAAAATTCTTTTAAAATATTAAAGCCAAACTCAGATACAGGACGGCAAATAAGTTCGCAAACCATATATAATGACAAATTATGCCTATTGAAAATATAACCAAAACATAAACTATTAATAAGCAATGTATAGTGTTTTTACCAACCAAAATGGTATGCTCAACCTACAGTGTATAGAATTGCCCTCAATATTCAATGTATTTGCGAACTAACATCCTCGTGAATACCTTAAAGCTAAAGAAAAATTAAATACTAATCGAGATCACGTAGGTTAACTGTAGAAAAATTTTCATTTTCCATTAGTGCCAAAGGTTCATCAGATATTAATCCATTACTCATGATGATATCCGATGGCATGCCAAGACTTTGAATTGCTTGCTCCAAAAGTGCATCTGCATTAGTATTCGTGGTCATAGAGTCTTCCTCAGATTGGACCTTAATCTTCTCTTTCTTTTCTGGGTTATTCTTTTTAGCATTAGCCAATGCAGATTTCCCTACAATTAAAATACATTTTTATAAGACACATTTATTTTAACAAATAAGGAAAAAATACCTTCAGCATCAATAGATCGTTTTTCAATATGAGTTAATGTGTGCTCTTTTAAATGCTCAGACCGGAAAAAGGATTTGTTACAGTTCCCCATCGTACAGTGAAACTTTCTATCACGAGTATGTGTACTCTGATGCCTTTTCAATTTACTTGCTGTAGCAAAACGCCAAGTACAATTTTGAAATGTACACTCATAAGGTTTAACTCCAGTATGCTGCCTAATATGTTCCCTAAGACGGTACGGTGTTGGAAAAGTTTTTCCACAGTCTGGATAGTTGCAAACTATTTGAGATCCTTTTTGAATACAAGATCGAGAATGGGCATCGAGTAATGTCTGTGCAAAAAAAGATTTTGTACACTTTCCATTATTACAGCGAAATGGTGCTTCGGAATGGTTATGTGTTTTGAAGTGGGCCCTACGTTGATTGTCATTTTGAAACAACTGATTGCAGCCTTTTACTGGACAAGGCAAAGTAGCTGGTTTATTATGTTTTTTCTTATGCTCATTTAAATTGTATATCGTTGAGAATGTTTTCTTGCAATTTAATATATCACAAACAAAATTTTTGTTCTGTGAATGTGTCTCGGCATGCCTCGCTAGTTTACAAGCTGTATAAAATTCCCAAGGGCAATCTGGTTTATCACACTTGTACGGCTTTATTTCCATATGCTTAAGAGCATGGAGTTTTGCATCAGCAATATGTAAGAACGCTTTGGTGCATCTAAGAGGGCATAGATGTATCTTTGCACCTAAATTTGTGATTATTTGTGGTAATACTACGTCTAATTCCTTGCAAATCTGGACTAGTACCACGCTTGTAATTCTCTGTGTTTTTTCTGGAGGCATGTAATTATCTGGCAACTAAAATGTAATATTGAAAATAATATAATCTCATTTAAATAAAAAAAATATATAATAAATACCTGCATTTGCTGAGTCAAAAAAATCTGATTTCCCTTAATATCCCTGAAAACGAGAGAAGCACTGTTATCCAGAAAATCCATTTCCACAACATGTAATTTATTTGTCAACAGGATCTGATTGTTGGACATATCATTTACTGTAATATGTTTGTCTGTAAAGGAATTCAGGTCGGTACTACTATTTTCACCATTTGATATTACAATTATCGGCAGAGGTTCTTTTAGTGTGGGCTTTTCCAGAGTCAGTGTTCTTTCATGTTCACCATCAGATATTAAAATTATTGATGGAGGCTCTTTTGACTTTTGCTTTTTTAAAACAAATTCTGTTTGAGGAATTCGAATATTGAAAGCTTCAAGTATGGTGTGTCCTTCGATAATCTGGGCTTCGCTTAAAAGAGGGTCTGCTTCACAGGAAAATAAATTATCTTTTTCAGTGTTTGTTACTTCTAAATTATTTTCTTCGAACAATCTTCCAAAACCAATTGATGTATTTTCCATGTTGCCAGGTAGCAATAAATCAACGTCGTCTTCCACAAAACATAATATGTCATCTTCACAATATAGCTCCATTTCTAGTAATCTTTGGCAAAGTTTCAGAAAAATGTTTCAACTTTGATAACCTATAAATAATAAATAAACAAAAGCCGGTAAACTAGGCTTAGCCTATAATCGTTATCACACCATACAGTCGAATGCAATAATTGCAATAAACATATACAAATTCTAAGTTATCAGTAATCAGTTCACTAATAATCACAAACACTAAAATGAAATGGAAAAAATTGGATTCGACGTCTATTGTCGAAGTCAAGGCAGAAAGCAAGCAGGCAGCGGCAGCGCAGAACGCTGGGGAGAGGGCGTCGCGGGGCACAAAACACCCGAATCGGTTGTTGGGAGTGGATATTGTTAAGCCGAGTTCAGAGACTAAAACATGTCGCAGCAACACATCCCCTTCAACTGTCACTTTACATTCTTGAAGTTGGAAAAATTTAATACAGCCAGCAGAGAGTAGGAGTGAGGGGAATACATAATGTTTATAGTTGGCAAATTCTAAGGGTACATTTACAACCAATTTGGTACGGACACATTCTGCTGGTAGATTGTAAATTGGGTTTTAAGCATATCTGGTTGAATGTATTTGTTTACAATAAAATTTTAAGTCGACACGACCTTGAATTGCACTTTAGGCTTGAATTGGATGCTTGCAAATCGCAAATACTCAATTCAATTGTGGCACGAATTTCAAATTGCGCATGCGCACTACGACACAAATTTATTGTTTATATTTAAAATCAGTTTGTTATTTGAAATTGGAAGATTAGATACGTATTCTAGTATTAGAAAATATGCTGTTTTTAGAAGTTATGTTAAATAATTGTAATTATTTAATCAAACTGAATTTGCACACACGTAATATTAAAAAATCTCAACTGATAGCAGCTACTGACTCATTATAAATTATCTACATTTTATCTCGGCACAATTCACAATCCGTTACTAAATTGTGCCTGTAGTGAATTGGTTGTAAATGTGCCTTTAACGCTTTTAACGCAAAAAAATTTACAAAAAAACGTTACAGTAAAGGACTGGTTAAATATTATTTACTCATTTCAATGGAAATGGTCCCACTAAATGGCCTCATTTCAAAATTGCATAAAGACGTATGTTAATCAAAATGGCCAACACGTCGAACACCTATTATAAATTTTTCTAATGAATTATTTGAGGGAATCTCTTTTTTTAAGTTTATTCTTGAATTTGACACTTATTTATTTATAAAACGAAAATAGTTGCGATTAGCCATAGGGAAGTACTTACAAAAAATGTTCGTTTTCCATTTCTACATCACATCGTCGAAAAATATACAGGGTGTTTCATTTGAAAAAATTGAGAAAATTCAATTTAAAAAGTTCTTAATTGAAAAATAAACACTTATTTATTTATAAAACGAAAATGGTTGCAATTAGCCATAGGGAAGTACTTACAAAAAATGTTCGTTTTTCATTTTTACATCACATCGTTGAAAAATATACAGGGTGTTCCATTTGAAAAAATTGAGAAAATTCAATTTAAAAAGTTCATAATTGAATACTAATTTTTGGCCACCCTGTACATTTTTGGGAAATGAAAATGATTCAAAAACATTAATTAGATGTCTCGTAACAGGTATTCACATAAGTTTTTCTTAAAACACATAATTGTGTCTGTAGTGATTTTTTTTAATATCCATCTGCAGATGGCATTATTTCAACAAAAAAATTCATTACATCAAAGTAGTTGGGAGATAGCCAATAATAATATAGGAATGAATAGAGCCTAGAAAGAGGCTTCAAAAAATGTACTGATATACATAGCATTCCATTTAAAAAAAAGGCACTTGATCCTGTAATTTCGTCTTGGCTCGCCCTTTAGTTCGAAAATAATTTCCAGTTATAGATTTTTTTATCTAGTTTACTAGCAATTTTTTAAAAAATTTCTAGCTATCGTAGAACTCGAGATATCGAGGTCCGACACACTATTGCCCCGCCCGGTATACAGCAAATTTGCAGTGCATCGTTGAAACGATATATATGAAAATAGTCGAGGGCCAAACAACACAGGACGTTTTAAAGACGTCTTCTTTAGATCCAAATTTTGTCTCAATGCCTAAAGACCTAAAAAAACACATTTTATGGATGCCTTCTTAAAGATGCTTCATTAAAAGATTTTAAAATGTCTTTTAAACACCCCTCACAGGACGTTTTCAATAAAGCATTCATCACCGCTATCCTTCATACATCCCAAAGTAACCAAAAAAGAGCTTTATTTAGATAATAGATTTTTATAATTTCCAAAAATTATCATTTTTCATGACTGTCATCACAGAACAGATAAAGAAAGAAATAATTGGGGTTTATGAATGAAATTCACCCCGAGTGCTTAGATTACCATCCCTGTCCTTGTCAATGTTATATTTTGTTTAGTTTAGTAATGGCTACAGTATTGTTTAGAATTATGTGGTAATGGCTGGCCAGCTGAAATGTTGTAAAACGAGTGCCAATTACTCAAACTGGTACTTCCGAACGTGTTTTTGCAAATTTTCTTTTCTTCTGATGAAGCCAACTGCAATATTACACTAAAACTTTGCGTTGAATTAAACCTGGTTTAATTCAACGCAGGTCGGGGCATTTGTCCGGTGAGTAGTTGTTTCCTGAAAATCTTATTCAGCAAAAAATATTAGTTCCTATTTTATTGCTCGGCCAGAATAATCGGTGGATACCGAGACATATTCGGCACCATGATCGACGTTTGCGAAGGTTACTGGTAGGGGAAGCGCGGCCCTAAAAAAAGTCTGTACCCTGCTCACTAATGATCTCAGAACGTTTGTGATTGGTGCATTATGTATGTAATAGTCTCTACTGATGGTTTCCTCAGCCTCGGCACAACCTCCATTAGATTGGAACGAAGAAAAAAGCAATGATGACATCAAAGGTCAAAGATTTATAGTCAACAAGTTCTAGTAATGAGAATTAACAGTCAGGATTAATGGAGTTTGTCTGATTTTTGCTTTGTTGTGTTTTTTAAAAGTCTTTTACTTTAAAGTTTTGATTCTGAAAATATGCACTTTGTTTCACTCCACCGTAGAGAGAACGTTCGGTCCATTGAATCAGAATTAAGATCTCAATGAGTATCTTGCCAGTATCTTAGTTATTTTTAAAATTGTTTGGATATTACAAGGTAGTGGTAATGGGTATTCAACGAATGGTCGAACAGTTGAGTGCATATACTGGGATTACATTTTATTTGACTTGAGATACAAAATTCAATTGAATTAAATAGTGTACCATAAGATATATCTTATTTTAGTCTTATCAATTGATTGCTCCTTACTTCTTCTTTCATTCCTGGTATATTAACCATAAATACAATAGGTTTTCAGAACTCATATTGGTTATGCTTATTAAAATTTTTTAAAACAGGTACGCAATTAATTAGCCTCTCGATTTCAAATGTTTTAGATTTTTTAGACATACTTTTTAAATTAAGCTTGAGTTCGAAATATCGTACGGTTTGACTTTATATTTAAAATTAAACCTTCCATGTTTTCATTTAAATTTAACTATATTCTGGAGAAAGTACCGATACATTTTGAGTTTTTAATTTATAAAGGAACATATGATGACATCAAATGTCATAGATTTATAGCCAACAAGTTTTACTAATGACAATTAACAGTCCGGATGAAGGGTTGACTAATTTCTGATTTGTTTTCTATTTGTATAACTTCAAAATATTGATTTTAATCTTTGTTTCAGATTATGGTAGTTTGCCCTACCGTAGTGGATTTCAGTAGCTAAAGACAAGCCCAGGACAGACCACGCGCGCGTTTATAATCGAATGTGTTGGAAGCTAAAAGTAAGCAAAATAACCAGTGGGCTACTGGAGTAGGCAGATTGAGGCCAGTAGTGGGTTAAAGTAGCTCAAATTAGCCTAAGGCAAAGCGCGCGAGAGACTTTATTCTAGTGTGCTGGAAGCTAAAAGTAAGCAAAATAACCTAAACACTACTGGAGTAGGCAGATTGAGGCCAGTAGTGGGTTAAAGTAGCCCAAATTAGTCTAAGGCAAAGCGCGTCACACCTTCGTTCAATCTAGCGTAGAGAGAACAACTGGTGTCGTCAAATCAGAGTCGAGATCTCGACGAGTATCTTGTCAATATCTTAGTTATTTTTAAATTGCTTGGATATTACAAGTGTTAAGGCTTGAAACTGTATTCGGCATTTTCTGGGGGCATTCGAGCCCAGAAAGGCAGTTTGTAGACTCTGATATTCGCGAGCGAGTGAAGGATTCCTTGGTACTGGACTTGCCGTCACCCTCTTAAGACCTCCACATATGCCAAAATGGTGAGTCGTAAATTGAACACTTGTTTTTATTTCACACCAAACAGTTTTTAAATACCTATGTTTTTCCATTTTCGTATGTGCTTAATTGTTGTTTCTTTTGTTTCAGAGTGTGAACGATATAACGGAGGATTAAACGGTATTATAATGGGGACGAACCACCTTAGGCAAAGGAGTTAAAGGTAGTTATTATTATATGTCTTTAAATTATTTTTAATAATATTTCTGCATTTTTCTTCTTACAGGTAGGTTCCGAGCGAGATAGGACATGGTGAAAACATCGTAAGGTGAGCGTTTTTAAGTCATAGGATAATGTTTATATTTATATACAGGGTGGCCCAGTTGAAAATGTTGTATATTTATTGTTTCTACATATCTGTACTAACAATTCAGTGAATTCACAAATCATAATTTTTAATAGCAGGTATAGTGTTCCATTTCGATTATTACATGTTTCAAGGAATTTTTAAAGAATGTGGGTAAGCAAATACTTTGTTTAGGAGTTACAGCACCTTTGCCATTGAATTTAGATTTGGAACACAGTGTATATGAAACAAAGATTTATTTAAATTAAATATACTTGACTTCATTTAAAGTATATTTTTCTGTGTACAATTTTTTTCACTCTCTCAAAACTTGTAAAGTTCGAAACAAAACGCCATATATTAATAAATTAATAATACCATTTGGGAAATAGAAAACCTAATTCTCTCATGTCATTTGATAGAAAACTATTAAAAACAATTGAGATGTACTTTTACAACAGTTTTAATATGGACCACTCTGTGTATAGAATTTCATTATCTAAACAGTGAGTGGCTAGAGTGAATCAGTGAATTTTGATTGCAGTGATAAAGCGTTTAAATTGGACACTTGGACAGCTGACAAACGGTAAGGATGATTTTTTTAAAAATATCGTGCGTTTTATTCCAAAAAGTTAAGAAGGTACTTACTCTTTTGCTATTAAAGAGGAGTTTAATATATTCCCTTTAGTATGCAAACAATTTTATTAACATTCTTCTTTTGCACGTAGTTCCTGAACAATGACATATAAACTAAAAGTAGAGGGTTGGTAGTAAAGGTGTTTCGTTATTTGTAATTTGTATTCAATAATTTTGACTAATGTTACAATTTTTTTTGCAGGTAGTTTGGGTACGAGGTAGGCTATATTTCTTTCTATGTTTTATAATCAGACATAAAAGTAGCCAAAAATAAAATGGTAGCAGCGTTAGGAAAAAAAACACCCAGAAAATTCAAGCTCCATGGAAGTAAGAAATTTGAGTGCAATTAAAGAAGTGACAAAAAGATTTATTTTGGCAGAGCAAAGAATTCAAGTATCAAATTATTTACATTATATTCTTTTTTTCAGGAGTTGCGAGAAGTCTAATCCTTGATGACAATGACGACTGAATTAAAAGAGTACAAATTATGAATAGGTGTATTGCTGATAAATATAAAATATGAAATTCCGGAAGCTGAAAAAGGGAATTCGATTAATATCAGTTTGATTTGATACACATGTTTTTTAAGTGTTTTTGGAGATAGGAGAACCAATTATAAAGTTTAATGTGCAGATATTTTTTTTTATATTTTATAAAATGTACTCTGTTCAGTTTGTTGATATTATTCTCTTTTCAGGCATACTAAGAGTCTAGTCTGAAAGTACAAATTATGACGCTAAATCAGATATTGAGGAATAGAGGATTAGCTATTTACATTTGGTAATTATATTTTTTACAGCAATAAAATAATGTACAGATGCCGCAACATAAAGGTTCCAATTTAAAATTTTAAATATTTTTTTCGCAGCTTGGCTGCTGGACCATGTATATTTACTAGAATGAATGCACGGGTTATGCGGAGGGAAGTAATTTATTGCCTATCTTTATATTTTATTCGTTACAAACCCAAGTAACACCTCTAAGATACTTTTGATTTATTTAGGTTTTAAAAGTGCTTTAACATATTCAATAAAATGATAGTGGTTTTAAAATTACCTTAAGATAAACTAAAAGTTCTTAAAGATCACTGATTCTTATGCAAAGGATTTAATGCACTCTTTAAATTAAAATAAAAAAAACTGTTTGCTCCTAATGCCCTATTGATCTTATACTAGTTTTATAATACTCTTGACATTGGCTATTTTAAAACAAATTTGCCTTTTTAAAGAATTAAATAGCAAGTTGGTTTTAAAACAATCCATTTTGGAACAAATGGTTTTAATGTAGTTTTATGGAGTATCCTTGATGTAGTCATTAAAACCCATTAAGAAAACTATTTTATCTTAAGCCTATATGCTCAATGAAATTCCACATTAAATCCTAAAACATAGTTTTTACTTTTTAAAGAGTAAATTAAGAATATTTTAAAGTTCAAAGGTTTTAATTTAGTCAGTTAAAAGAAATGCCTGTTGGATTTTTGATGACTTTATTAAAACTAATTCTACCCCCTCCATAATCGGAGAAAACACGCCATCTGCTCAATAAACTGATTGCTGATTTAGTGAACCAGTGCAGTCCGTGTACCTACTTTATGCATGAATGAAAACTAAAAGACATATTTAAAATGGAAAATATTAGTGACAAGTATTTTAAATTAAAACGAAGTCACTAAATCCGGCAATCACAAAACCGGCACAATTTTAAGGTTAGATCCCTTTAAATCAATAAGGCCACGAGTTTGAACATATTAAAGCAACTCAGTTTTAAAAGGAAGAGTAAATAAATGTCTGGGAGAGTAATTGTACTTAAAGTGGTAAATAAAACGCTATTTTAAGTCTTGTAAGATTTAAAATGTTCTATTAACTTGCAACCAGTTTTTATCTAGACCACGCCATTTTTTATATAAGATACAGACCCGCCATGATGAATATTTTCAATAGCCAAAGAAAAAAAATATTATTGAAATATATGCGCTTTACATCCTCTTAAATAACTGAAGGACGGTGTGTCCAAACATGCAATTTAATAAAAAAAATGCATTTGGATGTTTAGATGCAAAATAAAAATTGACGATATTTTTAAAAAATTTTTTAGATAATAAAAAAAACCATTATATTGGTGGCGCTCGAGTTATGTAGAAGTATTTTATTATATTTTGTCAGAAAAGTGCCATCCGTTGGTAATTTTTACCAGAATAGTTTGCATTTGAATATTATTTTTGATCAGCTTTATATGCGTTACGTTTAAAATATTACCACTCTGCCCCATTAGAGACTTGCCGTTGTTTTAACTATTTCACGCATAAAGTTGTCCGACTTTAAAACAAAATAAAACCCATTTAGGATTAATTATAATGATTCTCAAGGCAATTTAGTCTGCTGCAATTTTATTTTAAATGCAAAACGTTTTAATACATAAATTTAAGGTTGCCTTGAAGAACTCTTTAAGAATATGAAATTAAAACTAAATGGTTTTTAATATAGTTTTAAAATTTAGTCTTCAAGACCCTTTTAGGATGGGTCCTTTTTGGCTAGAAGCTGCTTTATGGTGATCCTAAGCTTGTCTTGAAGATCATTTGGTTTTATTCGAAGTTTTATTGTATAATTTTAAAGCGACCTTGGAGATCTTAATAAGAGCATTAGTGTTACTTGGGAAAGAGAGAAAGGATACATGTTCTCTTTCAAATCACAAATGACCTGGAAACCTTTATGTTGCGGCAACAGTACCCATGAATTTAAGATTTGTTATTGACCACTTTTTTGTATGTTTTTTAATTGTGAATGAATATAAGCCGTGACTAATGGTATCCATTTCGTGTGCGACTGGTGTATTACGGACCGTTTCTTTAATAATTTAAATATGTTATTTTATCCTAAATGCTCAAACCCCAAAACTCGCAATTAATTGTTATATACTGTTTCACATTGAAATTGCAGCACCGTTATAGGTACATAACGGATTTAAACAAAGATAAGTTTCGTGGGGTTCAACAATAAAACAAAAAGGGAATCGTGCCATGTACCCCAAGAAGAAACACGACGCAGCTAAGGACACCGATGTTTCACAATTATTGTTTAAAGAATTTAAAAACTAATGTGTCAACTTGCTTCAGTTTTATCGCTTTGTTTTTGAGACATTGCCCATAGGGTTGGCCAAAATGCATCAACAGTGATGCGAAGTTGGATTGTATAGAAAGAAGAACAGAATGACACAGGTTCAAGTTGGGGGGGGAGGAGTGGCGAGCCGAACGGTTGCAAATCTAAGACGACGACGGTATGGTCAAAGCTCCCAAGCTACCCTGCAGAATTTTTACGTGCTCAGGCAGCCCGGCGGACCCGCGATTACGGACGATACCTCCAAGTCACCCTGCAGAATTTTTACGTGCTCAGGTGGCCTGGCAGGCACGCGGTCACGGAAGTACCTCTAAGTCACCCTGCAGAATTTTTACGTGCTCAGGTGGCCTAGAGAACACGCGCTGGCATCGAACTCGTAGAAGTACTGGAGCTGTTTGAAAAACCACTGAACGTGAAGAACGCCTCTTAGGAATCACGACCCTAAAGGACCGTTTCAGTAAATCCAGGTCTGTGGCAAATGAATCGTTAGCTCCTACGGATCAACGACTCTTCTACTGTCTAGCAGGCGAAAGAAGGCCCGCGGGGCAAGGGAGAATATTACCAATAAGTCGCTAGCTTTCCGCGAAACCATACACACCGATAAGTCGCCAGCTTTCTGCGAAACCATATACCAGGATTATAATATATCTTCCAATGAGTAGATGCGGATGCAAACCATCACGAAAATTTGCCATGCATGCATTTATTTCATTTACAATTAATTGTGAATGGAATGCAGAAATCACATTCTTTCCGCAGGTTTTCTTCCTCCGACTAGTCAGTATGCCCTCTGGCTCGGGATTCATGAACACTATCCGGTCTCATTTCTAATTCCACTGCGTTCTTGGCACTATTTAAGTTTTACTTCGAGTTTTACCTTTTGGTGCCTCCGGGTCAGTGGCAAAATGAGGAGGGGGTTGGTACGATCGAAGACCAAAGAAACTCATTCTTCGATAAATGGACCTGATGGATAGTTGTTGATACAGATACAGAGCTGGTTGTACTCAAACGGTCCCTTAGCGGCGCAATTATTAAGAGGCGTTGTTCACGTTCAGATGTTCTTCGAACAGCCCAGGTATCTCTACGACGTTGATAATTCTGTTCAACATTGTATTATTATTGATGTATTTCGAACAACCCTATTCGAAATTTCTCTAAACTCGTAACCCTACGATTCTACTCCTCTCCAACTCAAGTATTGAAAAGTCGTACGTCTTCGAACTCGAAGTATTGTCAATGATGTTTACAAGACAAACAAAACAATAAAACTAAAGAACTACTCAATTATCCTAGCTTGGCACTTGAGCTTGGATGCGCAATGCAAAATGGTTTGTTCGTCTCTGTCCCACATTAGCGACATTTCTTCTTTCTCTGCGCGGCCAAGTGCCAAGGTAGGATCGTTGAGAAGTAAGTTAAAAATTTAATTTAAATTCACCTTGAGTTAATTGTCGAGGAGGACTATGTCAGGCTTGTCGGCTTGGATTAGCCTAACCGTCGGGAACGAGTAGTTCCAGTAAATTCGGTATTTCTTGTTCTCGACAACGGGCACAATATCTCCGGGGACGTAAGGCAGCACTGGTGTCTGGTCTACCCCGTATGAGTGCCTTAGATGGTAGTATAGCACTCGTAACGCCGCGTTATGTCGATGGATATAGGCCGAAATCGCGTATCTGGGGCATGCAGATAGTATGTACATGAGCGATTCAGGCGCTTGACGGCACGTCCTGCAGTTGATGTCAGGAACCTCTACCCACACGCAGCTACTGTAGACCAAGGTGTTGATAACACCATCTTGGCAGGCCATAATGTATCCCTCGGTCTCCGACTTAAGCCCGGCTGACCTTAGAAAGGCGAATGTCAGCCTGGTCGATAAACCCAGTGTTTCTATGTTCTTATAGAAGACACCATGCTGGGGTTTATCGATGTGCTGCCGAAACAGATTTTCCTGTTCGGCAACTCTAATTCGGACTCTCAGGCGATTTGGCTGAAGTTCAGTGACTGACTCTACATTAGCACCTCGCCGGGCACCTCGTCTGGTGTCGAATGCGAGACCGAATTCATCTGCTGCACTCCTACAGTTTCGTGATGTTATACAAACCGCAAGAGGGGACCTGAACTCCTGAGGATGTTACATGCCATACTCGGTACTACTCTGCCATGCGTACACTCCAGGCTTAAGACTCTTCGGCCCCGCGTTGAGATGGGAGATACACACGAGGAATGGACGATCTATGATGAATACTTCTGTGAGTATTCATTATCTTGCGGATATCTCTATCTAATTGGCGCACCTCGTCTACTGTCCATTTCACTACTCCAAAGGAGTAGAGCTGAGCCGGAACGGCAAGCATGTTAGTCACAGACCCCCGAAAGTTCGGAAAACCAAATCTTCGCTGGGTGGTCCACATTGATATCCGCGGGTTTGGTGGAGCCCAACAGACAACGGCAGCAGTGAAATGCAGAAGAGGAGAGGACTCAGGGAGTCATCCTTCAAAACTCCTCTTCTAAATGCCACCTGCTCTGTCGTGATCCGCTGTGCATCTGATTTTATGACGAAGCGAGTCTTCCAGAGCGGCAGCAGCTGTCCTATGCATCTCACTAGTGGTGCTGGTACCGCAAGACATTCGAGCAAGTGCAACAATAGGTCGTGTGATGTTGTATCAAATGCCTTGCGGTAATCAATCCAGGCCATCGATAGATTCCGCTTGTATTGCACAGAATCCTGTGCAATACAGCGGTCTATCAGCAGGCTGTCCTTGCAACCTGCCATGCCCTTCTTGGCACCACGCTGTTCGTGTATCTGCTGGAAGACTGGATCAACAGACCTCAGTGTCCTAGCATACAAGATACGTGTAAATATCTTGTAGCAGGAGTTGAGGAAAGTGATCGGTCTATAACTCTTTGGATCGGAAAAATCCATCTTTTTGGGGATAAGAACAGTTCGTCCCTCGACGAACCAGTCCGGAATCTGCTGCCCCTCGTTCAACCATGAGTTGAAAACTCGCGCCAGACGGCGTTGAGTGGTAGGAAATTTCTTCCACCACCAGTTGTTAATGCCGTCTGGGCCCGGGGCAGCAAAGTTCTTGGTACCAACAAGTGCTTGTTGGAATTCTTCTGTACTGATTGCCGGGCACACTTCTTCTGGCTCTTCAAGATATCTGTGACATAGTGCCTCGAAGGGTGCAATTGCTGGAGTGTCGCTATTGAATGGACGCGTCGTTTCATAGATTCCTTTCCAGAAGGTTTCGACATCTTCTACAGTCGGCGGATTATCTACAACACGGTGTGGCTCTTGAAAGAGGCGGGACGGATTCGTACGGAACAAATTGTTTTGCTCCATACTCCTCATTCGCCTCTTCAACGTTTTCTTTATAGCCATGAGCGCTCGGATCCTATCTAGACAGTGCTGCTTGATGGCAAACATCACTGTCAGATTTAGAGTATGGTGTTGACGTCTTAATCCGGCTGCTATACGCCGGATTCTGGGAGTAAATGCTCTGCCACAGGAAGCCAGTCGCACCTTTGTGGCTTCCACTTGGATGGCTCTTAGGGCATCGACCAAGCATCGCACACGCGGGCAACTATAGCAACCACGTATTTCCGACCCAGGAGAATATATAAGTACGTAGAAAAGAAGCTGTATCGCGGGATTATATACATTACAGTACAAAATAACTTGATTTACCGGGTACGCCCGCATAAAGAATGCAAGAAGTTGCAAATGGCAGAAGAATGCAAACCGTGGACACGTGTTTGTAACTAATTGTTCGTCCTCAGCACAGTGTAGCTAAATTGAATGATGGACATAACTTAAAAAAAAGAAAAAATATGTATATATATATATATATATATATATATATATATATATATATATATATATATATATATATATATATATATATATATATATATATATATATATATATATATATATATATATATATATATATATATATATATATATATATATATATATATATATATATATATATATATATATATATATATATATATATATATATATATATATATATTTTTAAATTCGTTTTCCGGGTATACTCCCGCGTAGGTGATAGGCCCCGAGAGGGACCGTGGTTGTCTGAACGACGTTTCGGCAGAATCTCATCTGCCATCTTCAGGTTCTAACCGATAACTGCTTACTGCGGCTTCTGGTTACTCGAACTGACTCGTTCGACAACCACGGTCCCTCCGGGACCTATACCACGCGGGAGTATACCCGGAAAACGAATTTAACATTCACCACCCGCGAAAACCTGAAAAACAACATATATATATATATATATATATATATATATATATATATATATATATATATATATATATATATATATATATATATATATATATATATATATATATATATATATATATATATATATATATATATATATATATATATATATATATATATATATATATATATATATATATATATATATATATATATATATATATACATATATATATATATATATATATATATATATATATATATATATATATATATATATATATATATATATATATATATATATATATATATATATATATATATATATATATATATATATATATATATATATATATATATATATATATATATATATATATATATATATATATATATATATATATATATATATATAGATATATATACACACGTTTTTTTAGTTTAACTTAGTTGATAGCAATATTTACTATTGCCGGTAGTGTAAACAATAATACATTTTATTAATGTACAATAAAGGTTTTTTGAATACACTTGGTATATGTATTTTAAATTAGTTTAAAGTTTTCAAACATGGGTCATTGCGAGTGAATAATATGTGATAAGAAGAGTCGTTGAAAATTAAATCGACAGTTGATTTCATTAGTTTATCTGAATGTATTCCCTTCGGTAATTGGTGAGTAATTTAAAAAAGTAACTGAATAATTTAATAGGTTGTAAATAGGTATTACAAAAAATAATTAATAGTTTAACAGATAAATTTAAAAAAATATGTTAATCATCCCAATAACAAATTAATAATAAAATGACCTTGATCAATGTCAATTAGAAATTTATAATTATAGTGCTTTTGATTTAATTTTCTAAAAAATACCAGTATACTTTATACACTTAACATAATAAAATTAAAGTTAAAGTATACGATTGCATAAAATTTTCATGGGGTTGTATAATGAAAATTTCTAGTAAAATCTAATGTTGAACAAGGGACAGCTGTTTAAATAAAATAAAAAATGACTATAGTCCACGGTCCACCTTTTTTAATGAGAATAAGAATAAAAAAAGACATGTTTTTCTCGCATTTTTCGGCTTATTAATATCTGACAGCGCGTAGCGTTTAGATTTTAGTTAGATTTTATTATTCGACTCATAAGTTGAATTTAGCTGTAGAAGTGAAAATGGTTCATCTGAAAGAAAGGCAACGAATTAATATCCTAATTATGGTTGGATTTGGAGACCAAAAAAGAACGCACAAACAGTGGCGGATTTAAGATTTAGCTAAAGGGGCGCACCAGTGGTGTATTAAGGCGAAGTGGTAGTAATAATGCAAGCAGCAATTTTGCTTCCTCCGCCCATATCTGCACAGAAATTAATGTTGTGTTGAAAATCGTCATCATGTCACCCACGATCTCTGTCCCACTAGACGACGTCGCTTATCAGTTGTTTGTGACTAAAGTTAAATAGACGTTTTAACAACGTCTAGCCGAGTTCACTACATGACTGTGAACGTTGGTGTAGGTTTTGGGTTTATTATTGACGTTGCGGAAACAATCATAAAGACGAGATTATCAACGTATAGATGAGTCATACTTTGACGTTTTATGGACGACACATCGTGGTGTGATGCCTATATGATAAAGAGAGTAAGAGAGGAAGAACTAAAACAAACAACATAACCTATAAATTTTCGCTGTATATTCTATTATTGTCGTGATTTTCTTTGTAAGATACCCATCTTAGTATCAGTGGAATTAATGAGAACAATATAAATGTGGCATTCGACTCTTTCCTACAAACATTTATATGGCACTTTGACCAAGCATGTCCAATTAAGGAATCTAGATATAGAAAACAAATATACCGCACGGATCAATAATGAAGCCAAAAGGGGAAAGAAGAGTTACATATCTACAACGTGCACAACGTCAACAATAATCGCACATTCCATATTTATAGAACCAGTCGATAAAAACGAAGTAATCTCCGTGATACGAAACTTAAAAAATAAAAATTCCAGTGGTACTGACGGTGTGTCCACAAAAGTACTGAAAAGTGTATGTGAAGAAATTGGGCAATTACTAGCTATCCTCATAAACAAATTCATCGAAACTGGTAAATTTCCATCATCGATAAAACTTGCTTCCGTTGTGCTCATACTAAAAAAGGTGACCCCCACAAATGTGGAAAATTACAGGTCAGTATCTGCATTGTGTCTTTTCGAAAATATTTGAACGCATTGTATATAATAGGATAGTAAAAGTTCTAGATAAATTTAAATTGCTTTCGAACAATCAGAACCAATTTCGCCCAAATAGATCGAACGAATCGGCATCTTTCAATTTTGTTGAATTTATTCACAAACAGTTATATAACAACTGCTGTGTAATAGTCTTATTCTTCGACTTTTCACGAGCATTTGACACCATTGACGTCTTAACCTCCTGTCAGGATATTCATAATTGATCAGTTATAGACATCTATTGAATTTCCATAATATGATTAACTACAGAATATTGATATCCTGTAACAGTGGCGGATTTAGAGATTTGCACCAAAATTAGCAAAAGTTGACTGATGAGTTTTTAGAAAAAAACAGTTTTTATTATTATTATTATTTATTTATTTATTTATTTATTTTCACACAAATTTAACTCACACACAATGATTATTTGGTGGTTTTAAACTCAAATCAGCATAATTAGATTGACCAAAATCTCCTAAATTTGCATTTTTTTTTTTCGCCTTATTTGTCAACATCACCTCGACCGTGTTTGAATGACAGGTCTCTCTCCACTGATACTGAGAAGGGAACCCGACAAGAAAATCACGAGAATAATTGAATAAGTTGGTTTCCCAAACAGACTTTTTGCATTTTGCGTTTTTAAGTAACAAGTTTCTATTGGCGACGACAAATTTGAACCACAGAATTCACCAATCAAAGGTTGAAACGTAAAACGCAAAAAGTCTTATTGGGAACCCAGCTTAACACAGCAAACATGGATAACGTTTGTTTTAGTTCTTCCCTCTTTCCCTACTCTCATTATCATGCATGCATCAAACCACGTCCATAAAATGTTAAAAAGAATGACTCTAATCTATACGTTGATAATTCAGTCATATGACGACGTTTCCACAACGTCAATAATAAACCCAAGACACCAACGTTCACAGTTCATGTACTGCAGGGGCGTGCGGTGAGTTTTGATACAGGGGAAGCAGTTTGTGATATAGGGTGATGGGTAGTGCGAAGCCCCGAGCGAATCGACTAATATCTTCTGTAGCATAAATAACTGAAAGTTCCAATCGTAACCCAATTATATCAAAAAAAATTTCCGTAGTACTCAATGACTGAAGTGCGTTTTGTGAAAACTTTATTTTTAAATTCATTAAAATTACACAATTCTAAAAATTGTATATCACTAAAATGTTTAAATCTATTATTTAGTTGCCCAGTGATATTGTCCAAAATTTCGATAAAATGTCTTCGATATGAAGTTCTATGATCCACTATAAATTCAGTTCGTATTCTTTTTTCTTTGCGGTTCTAAATTGTCATTACTAGTTTTCTCCCAGAACTTTTCAAATTCATTTCTTTTGTTACAAATCAAATTTTTGAATTCTTCAATTTTCTTTACACAAAATCCAACGTCATTTGATTTAGTTTGCAAAATATTGAATAAATTGTCAGTAAATGGGAATATTTCGGAGAAAATATTTAACAAAAAATTAAAATCAAAGTCTCTTTTCAATGAATCTAAGTAACCTCTGGATCCATTCAAAGTCTCAATGTCCCAATCATCTTTGCTTTGTAAAATATTTTCAAATAAATCAATATTCATTGTAATTCCATCGTGTTGGAGCAACTCTGGGTAGTCTCTTCTGTACTTCCAAATCTAAAGCTCATGTCCGTTTTGATGATTTTGAAAAACAGGCAGCCATTCCACTAATACTTGAAGAAAATACTTTGCACTCTTTAAGACGCTGCAGATTGAGCAAGAACTAAATTTAATCGATGCGCAAAACAATGTACAAATATTGCATTCTGAAAAGTCTCTTTTACTTTGGCCTGCAGGCCCCCCAATTCACCAGCCATTACAACGGCCCCATCATAACTTTGGGCGAGAAGTTTAGCACCACACTGTAGATCATCGACTATCTGACAAACTATAGTATATTAAGCTGCGGCCGTTCTTTGCGTTGTTACGTCTAAAAATCCTAAAAAGCGCTCTTGGACTTTCCCATTTGGATTTATGTATCGTACTACGATTGACAACTGATTAATATTCGTAATATCGGTTGTTTCATCTAACATAATTGCAACAAAAGGAGCTTTTTTATTTCTTGCTTGATCTTTTCTAAAACAATATTGCTTATCGACCGAACCAAATCATTTTGAATATGATTTGATGTACCGCGAAATATCGTGGAGTGTTCCAGATGGTTACTTAAAATTGTATCATATTTTGCTAATAAATCAGCTAAATTGATAAAATTGCCCCTATTAACAACGCTCCGAGATTCAGTATGACCTCTAAAACTAAGTTCATTTTCGCCGAGAAAACAAACAATGTCAATACTTAAGTCTTTTTAACACCTCGATTTTTTTATAAGTTCATTATGCTTTCTTTCAACTGCTGATCTAATGAATGCTCAATTCGTGATTTTCCAAATGTTTATTCTTTTAGCACCGCTCCCAAATTTGTTTCACACTTACCATGCCTTTTTGTCACTTTGTGAATGTTGTTTAAATCTGAAAAGCCATTTTTATTCCAAACACCTTTTTCATTTGTGAAAAGTACACATGGCCAACAAAACAATTTACACAAATTTTCACAACCCCTTAACCACTGATTAGCACTGTACACTTCAATATTAAAGTACCTATAGCATGATTTAACTTTCGTTTTTAAGAGTTTTAAATCAGATGTTGGTCTCCCGTTTCTAATAATATCCAGTTTATCTTGAAATGAATATGTTGAAAATCCCCTTTTCAACAAATTGCACCCCACACGAACGCAAATAATATTTTCCACAGTACTAGGACCAGCTTGCAAATTTAATAAGCAATTCTAAAACTGCTTACACGCGCACTAATGTTCAACGTTTTAAAAATCACTTGTCGCCGCATCACAGGTTTACAAACACCAAAAAAGTTTTTACAAATATAGCACAAAAGCTGAGAATAATACTAGGAAGATTAATACTAAGTATAATATTTAAATCGATATTAAAATCGAGATTAAAATAAAATCTATAAAACAAAACGCATTGCGATGCTATACAGCTCAGATATCAAGATTATGAAGTGGGGGTGGGATGCATTTCAAGAAGTTGCTTACATATATCGAAGTCGCGCGAGTTCGTGTTGGCTCGATTAATCGAGTGCGTCATCGTTACGGTTTTATCATGCAACATTATCTCAGCTGTTGAAAAGCAGGGCCGTGTCTATTGAAATTGGGTAAAAGTAAATTTTAATGATTAATATATGTGATAAATAATAATTAGGATCTAATTATGTTTTTTTTTAAATAATCACAGGGGAAGCACTGCTTCCCTTGCTTCCATGGAACGACCGCCACTGATGTACTGTAGTTGGCCAGATGTCGACGTCGGCCAGAGGTCGTGGGTGATGATGACGATTTTCTACTTCTAATACAATGTTAATTTCTGTGCAAATATGGCAGCAAGTCGCAAAATTGCTCCTTCGGTTACTATTACTATCTCCCCCTAAATACGCCACTATTGCCCCCCTTTAGCCAAATCCTAAATCCGCCACTGTCCTGTCACGTGTACTATGAGATGTCCCATGGATACATTTTTTAAAGCTGACCCTGTTATTTTGACCAAGTATCTAAAAACTCCGAAATAATCACAGTCGCTAAACATAATTAGCTTAGAAATGAAAGTAGGACAAAAAGGCAATGTGAAATAATAAATAGCAGAAATACCTAGTAATATAATGAAAGTATTAAAGATAGAGATACGTATGTATGTATATGGATGTCTGATGATCACCCCACTACTTTTAAACGGTATCATATAGGTACCGTATAATCTCAAGTCGATGATTAAATGTTAAATTTTTTTATTAATTAGTGAGTACTGTGAAGGCATGTAATTTTTACGACGACAGGAAAAAGTAATTAATAATAATTAACAAATCTCAAAATAAAAACAAAGATGGTTTTATAAAAAAATAAATAATAACTGTGTAATCAAATTATGGTGCATTAAAAAAGTAATAGGTATACAGTTGGCCGTATACCTGGCACTACTATTGCACGTTACCTGCCTTTACAAATTTGCTTAATAAGTTGAAATCGTGTTATTATCATCTTTAATGTTGGGTTTTGAATACTGACTTTTAATTGGTGTGACGCAGAACTGTTAGGTTAAATGTTTGTGTGACTACTGCTTGAAAGTATTTTAAAAGTGTGTTTCATTCATATTTGATGTAAATTATTTTTGTGTTTTAGAGACGTTATCGAATGTGAATTCCTATGAATATGGCCCATGTGTATAATAACGGTAAGATTTATTAAACATTAAATTACTGATTAACAGTTATACATAGGTATCTAGTTGTAAGATTTCGTGATTTCGGTATCAGTTTTGATATTTATGGTTTTATTGTTAATATTAGATAAAGGATTCGTTTTGTTATGTCTTTCTAAATATCCATACATTTTATTTGCACGTTTTAAAAATTTTATTCTAGGAATTGATATTAGTCGGAAAATACCTAGCATGTACTACTGTTTATCTTCACGAACGATTCAGTCATCTAACGGTTCTTTTATATTCTGGAAATTAGAAACAAAATTTTATTAAATATGGTATAAATATATGTCTATGAATTCTAGTGGGCATTCTTAACTAGACACTTTGAGTTTCTGGTATAAATATTCTGGCAAACCTATTGGATGGGTTCTTTACCAGTATAGGAATACAACACGTCTGGGGACCCCCCGCAAAACCGAGAGGAATATTTGTTTTAAATGAACCCACTATTAGAAAGTTTTTTTATAAAATAAAATTTCAAAAAACATGAAACTTATTCTAGAATTTGTAAAGTAAATACAAAATACAAATTTTATATAAGTATTTAAATACATTTTAAAATAAACTAAAAAATATGTATTAAGAACAATAACTTTAAAATAAAAACAAATGAAGTGCAGAGTACAGGGTGGGCAAATATCGATGTTTGTATGGTGTAACACGGTAACTGTAAGAGATACAAAAATATGGAAGACACATTCCCAAACTCTTTTTTTTTTGAGATAAATTCACTGGCGGAAACAAAAATTTGCTATCGTCTTTTGTTTTCGAGTTATTAACAAAAGTTCGATTTTTCGACTTTTAGACACATTAATATCTTGGTGTTTTATAAAGTTATGAATAAACAACTTTTACATTCTTCAGGCACTTTTTTTTGTATAATACAGTGGCGTCGATAAAATAAAAAAAAGGTGTAATTTCGAGTTATGGCAAAAAGTTGTATTTTTTTAAATGGAAATCACAGTTGCCATAGTTTCGTTAAAAAGGATTTTTTTCCTTTTCAAACTGTGTATCATATGTGGGTCGCTTTTGATGTGTAAGTATTTAATAGGGAATATAATCTTTTAGTAGTTACTTTTTTGCGTTTTTTATATTTATTTCAAGTAGGCATCAGTCATCTATGACAGTGTTTATCCGTTTGTCAGTAAATGGCATATCAATAATTTTGTTTCTGTCATAATTACACCCCATTTATTCGTAAAAGTGAAGATGCCTTACGAAAATTACGAGAAATATGATATGCTAGAATGCTTTATTCAAAGTAATAACAAATGTGATATTGCATCCGAAGTATATTTCAATCGCCATCCAGAAAGAAGACAACCTAATAAAGGTATTTTTAAGAGCTTAA
The DNA here is from genome assembly GCA_029963845.1 of Rhamnusium bicolor. NCBI lineage: Eukaryota > Metazoa > Arthropoda > Insecta > Coleoptera > Cerambycidae > Rhamnusium > Rhamnusium bicolor. Next base: position 928,186 of record JANEYF010003410.1, on the reverse strand, counting down.
AAGAAAATCTCATTAATTGTGGGTCCAACTACAAGCCAAGCTCGCAAGTCGTACGGCGGGACATAGCCGTACTCATCATTATAAGCGTCATAAAAGAAATTAATTAGTAACAAGAGCAGTAAACTGTTACAGTTTATAACAATTTATGCACAACTTACCCTCTTAACTAGCTTGGTTATCACAAAATGGAGAAGATCTGTAAAAACTTTGCAGCATTGGGTATGATTCTATGGTTGTCTCCATGAGTGATGGTCACTGTGGTGAAAAATATGCTTATATTTTGAAAACGACCGTTCGACATCTATTGATGTAATACAGACATACTTAAAATAGTTTTTGAACGCATTTAACGGATTTGGAAATGCACCATCAGTACCACCACAAATTTATCTCAATCTGGTAAAATCGGTTTCTTGCTTTAACACACTTGCGAACTTTTCTCTAACGCGCTCATTTTTTGAGTCATCTATAGCATGTAACAGTCTATTTACTTCATCCACTATTTGCAGTGACTCCGCTAACGAGAACGCACTGTTTTGTAAGTTTTTCATGGCGTCATGTAATCTTTTATAGTTCTTGTGAATAGTTTTTAGCACTGTCTCAACGGAAATATCTTCGAATTTTGTCTGGCTTTCCTTAATAGCTGCAGCCTCGTCAGGATTGAATTGTATCACAGCTTTCATTTGTTGTAAATATTCAGCATAATGAAAAGCAGCCTTCAACCATGTTCCCTAACGTGTAAGAATCGGCCGTGGTTATGTGTTGACGAGACGACAGATTGTAAAACAAATTCTATTGTAAATGTTAAAGTACGTGTACTGAACCCTCTTAAACCGACACTTCCACTGTTACTAGGTGGCAAGAGACTGAATATACTGTCAAAACAATTACGTGGGTGGTGTTGAAGACTTTAGAAAAATTTGACCTCTTAACAAGTTAAGTGTTGATGTTTGTGACCGATGGTGCCGCGACAATGTGTTTGGTAGGCCTTTCTCTTTAAGAACACGGTTGTAGGTTGGTACATGTTACGTGTAAAGTGCATGCTTTACATCTTGTGGCAGAAACTATTCAACAAGGTTTTCCAGAGGTAGATGCATGAATAGCAAGTACAAAAAAATGTCTCTTAAATCTCCCAAACGTCTTCGCGCATTTCACAGCAAGTGTCCCAGTATTCCCGAACCACCACAGCCGTTTCTTACAGGTTGGTGAACATGGTTGAAGGCAGCTTTTTATTATGCTGAATATTTACAACAAATAAAAGCTGAGTCATTCCATATGAAATTGTCCACTATTTTCGATTTTGCTTAAACTTTGTGAGAATCTTCTTCAGGGTTCCAGTGAAGAAAATCCACTGTCACTTAATTGTCGCATGTGTCAGTTCCCGCCTGCCCGAATTAAAGCATTTGAAAAACGTCATTTTTATGTTTTCATATTTTTAGCTGTAAAAATTTTTCTATTAAAGATATCTACACGTTCAAGATGGCATTTCAAAGCTGAAAGATAGTAGTTTATGTGCAAAGAATATAAATTGACACAATCAATACCCCCGAAAAATAACACGGTGCTGAAAATACGTGTATTTTACTAATTTTTCGTGATAACTAACTCCAGTGTCTCGACTGTTGAATGCAAACAGCTAATATTTCTCAGAGATCAAGTGCATATACCGTGGAAGAAATAAAACCTACAATTGACTCGTTCGGCGTACTCTTTATTAAAAAAATCTCTGCTTGAAGTTTTTGAAATGTTAAAAAATCGCATTATTTAGGCTATAAATATGAATGTGTTGGCTACGAGATAAAATTATGAAACTTACAGGATATTTAGTTCTTATCTTAAACGTCAAAAGCCTGTAATGCTCGTTTTGTTATTTTCATCAAGCAAAAATATCAGTCATTTCGGCGCCTTTCGTTGAAAATCCATTTATATTGCTAGAAGGACCGCTCGACGTCGACAGATATAACTGGAGCATACTTAAAATATGTAAACTTTCGCAAAGTTATCAGTGTTATCGCATCACATTCATGCCAAGTGTAGCAAAGTCTACTTCTTTACCGTTTAAAAGGTATATCACCTGTCGTAATAAATCCAGGATTTTTTTTTAAACAGTTTGGAATTTTGTTTGTACCCTCGCAGCAATCTCACCCTGTAATTAAAAAACACATTGTCGAAGATCGACACAACGTTTATTGCATCAACTGTAGTGAATTCTAATGTTTAAACTAACTTATTTGGAACCACGTGATTTTATATTTTTGTAGCGCAAACAAAAAGCTTTATAAAGTTTATCTAATTGGGAGCCTAGGCTTATCCTAAGCATTTGAGAATTCATTCAAAGATAAAGTGTTAAATAATGTTGCATATTGTAAATTAAGAAATAATTAAGTGTGCATAAAATACCAATATTTAAATGTGCAGTTACTAACCTCACATAAATATGAAGTATTTGAAAACTTTGATTTTAAAACCTTTTTTTGTCATTCTTGGTACAATACGCAGCATTACAGCCCGATATATTTACTGAGTAACACCACGCACTAACTAATATTATCCACCGAAAATTATGCGATTCTCCTATCTATTAAAATCTACACTGAACGACTTTTAGACACTAATTGCTAATGTTAACAATATCCCATACCTTCAAACTATGTATTCAAAATAAGCAACAACCCTCCAGTGCAAATTAAAATACACAGAAACTAAATGTAAACAAACCATGAATTCGACAAATACGGAAGTCGCGTACCATTAAAAAAATGACATACCTATAGTCAGACTCTTTACTTAAGGGATTCTACCCCGATTTAGCTGTTAAATGATTATCAGTTTGTTTTTATTTGTTATTTAATTTTTAGTTTTGGTTTTGGTCAGGAAAATGTCATATACCGAATTGCCATTACATGTTGTCATCAAGGCTTTTTAATGATTTTATCAACAACGAAATAGATGTTAGTCAATGTTAAAAGTGCGAAATCGTTTTCTAGGCATTAATACGTTTTAAAATTTGTCACAGCGATTAGGTTTCGTTTGAGTTATTTTATTGGGCGCGTTGACTAAAAAAGGTGCCTAAACAATCGCTAAAAAATATTTCGGAGTACTTTGGTCTTTATGTTCGTTATTTTTTGATGAAAAATAAACAACATTTTTATGGCCAAATCATTACAAAATTATTTCATAATCATCTTAGTCAGCGGAATGATTACACAGAAAATTTATTTCAAGATAAGTAAATGGTTTGATTAGATAACCATTGACCATGTCTCATTCTATTATTAGGTACATAGGTACATATGTACTTTAAAGCAGACAATAATATGTAAAGTTTACTATACATAGGTAGATATGTAGCAGGAAAGGTTGAGCCTCCTTGGCTGTGAGATGGAACTCAATATTGCAGTCTTGGCAGATTTGTAATATACAGGGTGATTTTGTGAGAATTCCCATTCCCCTCCTAATTTCGTTATTTTTATTATTACGAAAAAATGGTAAATACAAAAGTTATAAGACTTTTTATGTAGATTTTGAAAATCATATCAGAAAATTTAACACCCTGTATATTTTTACATATTTGAACAGAACACTTTCTCGTGACCACAATGATGTAGGGGTTGATGTGGGTCTATCTCATTAGAGATAGACCCATATTAAGTATTAGTATTAACTAAGGGAGATATGTAGGAAACCTTATGCGAGTCCCATCTCCGTTGACTTTGTTATTTCTGATTATACAGTTAATCCCACGGGATGTGGGATTGATTACATGAGTACCTTGGTTATTAGTGGAGATAGAAAATTACAGCTAATCCTGGTTTTGACGTTATAATACCTAAATTCCGCGCTCCATTCATCACTCATTTTCAATATAAAATGCTAAATATCTCAGTTCCTATGGGAGAAACGTTCGCATGGATTTTCACTATGGTTTATAAAATAAATCTTCTGTATTTAACGATGTTTGAGATTGTGTAGCACTAATAGTTCGTGGTCGATGTTTTTAACTACTCTAACTTTACAAAAGTATTAGAGAACTGTTTTTTTATGACTTACGACAGATAATAAAATAGTTTACTAATAAGTTTGTTTCGGCAGAAAATCACAAACGGTTTGATGAACTTTTTGAATGCGCTTGTCTAAACATCAACAAGTCGGGAATTAGTTGACAATTTATACTGCTGGAACGAAATTTTTGCTTCTATTCTGCTTTTTCGCTGCATGACATCTGATTGAATCTTATAAATAGCATAACCTATAGCTCTGTTTTTGCAATCATTTTGAATCGTTTGTGTTTAGATTTCTTAAGACAATAGTTTTAGAAGATGGAGCGAATTATTTATATCTTTATGCAAACTAAAGAATGCTGACACAAAATGTTAAATTCACGAATACGTTTATATTTCAAATAGTTTTAAACAACATTTTATATTTGAACGACGCATGCCCAGGTAACACTAATGCTCTTATTAAGATCTCCAAGGTCGCTTTAAAATTATACAATAAAACTTCGAATAAAACCAAATGATCTTCAAGACAAGCTTAGGATCACCATAAAGCAGCTTCTAGCCAAAAAGGGCCCATCCTAAAAGGGCCTTGAAGACTAAATTTTAAAACTATGTTAAAAACCATTTAGTTTTAATTTCATATTCTTAAAGAGTTCTTCAAGGCAACCTTAAATTTATGTATTAAAACGTTTTGCATTTAAAATAAAATTGCAGCAGACTAAATTGCCTTGAGAATCATTATAATTAATCCTAAAAGGGTTTTATTTTGTTTTAAAGTCGGACAACTTTATGCGTGAAATAGTTAAAACAACGGCAAGTCTCTAAAGGGGCAGAGTGGTAATATTTTAAACGTAACGCATATAAAGCTGATCAAAAATAATATTCAAATGCAAACTATTCTGGTAAAAATTACCAACGGATGGCACTTTTCTGACAAAATATAATAAAATACTTCTACATAACTCGAGCGCCACCAATATAATGTTTTTTTTTTATTATATAAAAATTTTTTTTAAAATATCGTCAATTTTTATTTTGCATCTAAACAACCAAATCCATCTTTTTTATTAAATTGCATGTTTGGACACACCGTCCTTCAGTTATTTAAGAGGATGTAAAGCGCATATATTTCAATAATATTTTTTTCTTTGGCTATTGAAAATATTCATCATGGCGGGTCTGTATCTTATATAAAAAATGGCGTGGTTTAGATAAAAACTGATTGCAAGTTAATAGAACATTTTAAATCTTACAAGACTTAAAATAGCGTTTTATTTACCACTTTAAGTACAATTACTCTCCCAGACATTTATTTACTCTTCCTTTTAAAACTGAGTTGCTTTAATATGTTCAAACTCGTGGCCTTATTGATTTAAAGGGATCTGGCGCGCGTATGAAATCCTAACCTTAAAATTGTGCCGGTTTTGTGATTTGCTGGATTTAGTGACTTCGTTTTAATTTAAAATACTTGTCACTTATATTTTCCATTTTAAATATGTCTTCTAGTTTTCATTCATGCATAAAGTAGGTACACGGACTGCACTGGTTCACTAAATCAGCAATCAGTTTATTGAGCAGATGGCGTGTTTTCTCCGATTATGGAGGGGGTAGAATTAGTTTTAATAAAGTCATCAAAAATCCAACAGGCATTTCTTTTAATCAAATTGACTAAATTAAAACTTTGAACTTTAAAATATTCTTAATTTACTCTTTAAAAAGTAAAAACTATGTTTTAGGATTTAATGTGGAATTTCATTGAGCATATAGGCTTAAGATAAAATAGTTTTAATGACTACATCAAGGATACTCCATAAAACTACATTAAAACCATTTGTTCCAAAATGGATTGTTTTAAAACCAACTTGCTATTTAATTCTTTAAAAAGGCAAAGTAGTTTTAAAATAGCCAATGTCAAGAGTATTATAAAACTAGTATAAGATCAATAGGGCATTAGGAGCAAACAGTTTTTTTATTTTAATTTAAAGAGTGCATTAAATCCTTTGCATAAGAATCAGTGGTCTTTAAGAACTTTTAGTTTATCTTAAGGTAATTTTAAAACCACTATCATTTTATTGAACATGTTAAAGCACTTTTAAAACCTAAATAAATCAAAAGTATCTTAGAGTTGTTACTTGGGTGACCAGGCTAAAATTTACGGAGAACCCGAGAATTCCTCAAATCGTTTAAAATCGGTTAAAAACTAATCAGTTAACTTGCCGGAACACTGAACTAGAAGTCATAATCCCCGATTATTGTCTGCTGGAACGTCAATTTCGTTTTGCGTATGTCGAGAGCAGTTTGAAACCGTCTCTGACTGCTGCTGGAACAAACCTAATAATGACGCTGACATGGAAAAATCACGGTATATCGTATCACTAGTATCGTGTAATTCAGAATCCCCCTCTGGAAATGTCATCCGAGATACGGGCTCTATTTATCAGTTTATACGGTCGCGACGAAATACTTGCTCACTGCAACTGGAATACAGGTAGCAGAGATTTTAATTATATTTGCTGCATACGCGCATACATACAAACTAAGCAAAATTCAATTTTGGTATTTTACATTTAACAATGAGCGCGAGGAAGACGATACAATTCTGGCAATTATATGTATAAAATAAGGTTAGAAACGACCACGCCATCTGCCAATTGAGAAGTGTGTGGGTCGTGCTCATATCCGACCCATGCAATTTGATTTCTTGACCGTTTTTAAGATACCAAAATGGAAATATGCTCAATCTGTATAGTGTTGCCTACGTAGATTCGTCTATGACCATCGTTAGATTTGCCACGCTTTAGTAATGAATAATGGACGTGTATTAAAAGACCTCTTGCCTACTGGTTAGAGGTCCAGAGTCTGGAAGCTTTCTTTGTCAGAAAAAAATGATTCCAATCTTCTTGAATATATTAGAACTATGTCCAACAAATTAACCAACTTCTTTTGCAAATTTTATTTTTTATCTACTTTTCGCCAACGTAATATAGTCTACATCGTGTTACAGACATGTATAACTATAAATAGCGCTCTTAAGTTGACACTTCACACGAAAATAACTGCTTTGTGTGCAAACTATATTTATATTGACCGAGCACGGTAGCTCAGTGTGCTAGAGCGTTAGTGATAAACTTAGTTGGTTTTACTTCCGGGTTCATATCCCGTTATCGACGCTGACAAAGTCAATGGGAGTGGTTGTGTGTCCACGTTTTTTCATCAATGTAACCTCCGTCTGTGCAGTATCGGCTTTGGATTTGGGAGTTGTCTAATTTATGTGGTGTTTGTTATATGTGTGTCATATTTTCAAGTAGAAGACAGATAACATGCAAGCAGGTCTGGTAAATAAAGAATCCTGTATTATACGGTATCCAGGTTTAATTATTTCTATGCATGCATACTGGGGAATCCAGGGCACGCACTGTATACTAATTAATCGCAATCATTCTCTTAAACAATGGAATAGTTTTGTATTGCAATAATTTTTAAAAAGATTTAAATTTAAATAAAACTATTTAGCATTTTGTCGCCTTATTATCATAGTTTATAAAACTATGTGTTGTAGCTACATTATGCAATTAATAATATTTGATAAACAACCTTGCCTTTTGCAAACCTCATGATTATATCAAAACTACAAAACCTTTTTCAATTTTATTCACAAGAAAATAACCAGGATAAAAAATACAATTATCGTGAAGCTGCAAATCGGTTCTTCAATTTCAATAAGATATGTGTCTCCCATTTGCATTGATAACAGCTGAACATCGTCTAGGCATACTTTCTATTTCAATGAGATTATTGATGCAAGCTTGAGGTGTATTGGCACAAATTTCTGGAATGATCGCTCTTAAGTTTCTTATTGTTTGTGGAGGTTGATGGTCACTTATGGTTCTTTTGAACATATCCCACATATGTTCAATGAGATTGAGGTCTGGCATTATCATCCTCACCGATGGCGCCATGAAATTAAAGAATAATGTTGTTCATGATATTGTTAACATAAACTTGAGCTGTCATCGCCTCAACAATAAACAAGTCAAAACGTCCCCCAAGTAACAACTCTAAGATACTTTTGATTTATTTAGGTTTTAAAAGTGCTTTAACATGTTCAATAAAATGATAGTGGTTTTAAAATTACCTTAAGATAAACTAAAAGTTCTTAACGACCACTGATTCTTATGCAAAGGATTTAATGCACTCTTTAAATTAAAATAAAAAACCTGTTTGCTCCTAATGCCCTATTGATCTTATACTAGTTTTATAATACTCTTGACATTGGCTATTTTAAAACTAATTTGCCTTTTTAAAGAATTAAATAGCAAGTTGGTTTTAAAACAATCCATTTTGGAACAAATGGTTTTAATGTAGTTTTATGGAGTATCCTTGATGTAGTCATTAAAACCCCTTAAGAAAACTATTTTATCTTAAGCCTATATGCTCAAAGAAATTCCACATTAAATCCTAAAACATAGTTTTTACTTTTTAAAGAGTAAATTAAGAATATTTTAAAGTTCAAAGGTTTTAATTTAGTCAATTTGATTAAAAGAAATGCCTGTTGGATTTTTGATGACTTTATTAAAACTAATTCTACCCCCTCCATAATCGGAGAAAACACGCCATCTGCTCAATAAACTGATTGCTGATTTAGTGAACCAGTGCAGTCCGTGTACCTACTTTATGCATGAATGAAAACTAGAAGACATATTTAAAATGGAAAATATTAGTGACAAGTATTTTAAATTAAAACGAAGTCACTAAATCCAGCAATCGCAAAACCAGCACAATTTTAATGTTAGGAGTTCATACGCGCGCCAGATCCCTTTAAATCAATAAGGCCACGAGTTTGAACATATTAAAGCAACTCAGTTTTAAAAGGAAGAGTAAATAAATGTCTGGGAGAGTAATTGTACTTAAAGTGGTAAATAAAACGCTATTTTAAGTCTTGTAAGATTTAAAATGTTCTATTAACTTCAATCAGTTTTTATCTAGACCACGCCATTTTTTATATAAGATACAGACCCGCCATGATGAATATTTTCAATAGCCAAAGAAAAAAATATTATAGAAATATATGCGCTTTACATCCTCTTAAATAATTGAAGGACGGTGTGTCCAAACATGTAATTTAATAAAAAAAATGCATTTGGATGTTTAGATGCAAAATAAAAATTGACGATATTTTTAAAAAAAAATTTTAGATAATAAAAAAAAACATTATATTGGTGGCGCTCGAGTTATGTAGAAGTATTTTATTATATTTTGTCAGAAAAGTGCCATCCGTTGGTAATTTTTACCAGAATAGTTTGCATTTGAATATTATTTTTGATCAGCTTTATATGCGTTACGTTTAAAATATTACCACTCTGCCCCTTTAGAGACTTGCCGTTGTTTTAACTATTTCACGCATAAAGTTGTCCGCCTTTAAAACAAAATAAAACCCTTTTAGGATTAATTATAATGATTCTCAAGGCAATTTAGTCTGCTGCAATTTTATTTTAAATGCAAAACGTTTTAATACATAAATTTAAGGTTGCCTTGAAGAACTCTTTAAGAATATGAAATTAAAACTAAATGGTTTTTAATATAGTTTTAAAATTTAGTCTTCAAGACCCTTTTAGGATGGGCCCTTTTTGGCTAGAAGCTGCTTTATGGTGATCCTAAGCTTGTCTTTTGGTTTTATTCGAAGTTTTATTGTATAATTTTAAAGCGACCTTGGAGATCTTAATAAAAGCATTAGTGTTACCTGGGCCATTAAAGCATATGCCTTCCCACATCATGATCGAACCATGTTAATGACTTATTTAAGTGACAACCATAATAACAAAACAACGTCAAGTCACTACGCAAAATTAAAAAGTTTTAAAAAAGTTGATTGAAGAAGCCGTTATGTGGTAATTCGATATCACAAGGAATCGAGTAAAATACTACTATTCTCCAATATATTAACAATAAAAATATTACGTAGGTACACATTAATTATAGAAGCTGAAATACCTTCAAAAAAACGTATAAAATAAGTATTTATTCTTTCAATATCTTTATGAATAGTTTGCATCGAAAATGCATTTTTTAGAACTTTAAAAGTTAGTATTTATCATTTACAATCATAGCACCTCGAATATTTTGATTATAGGACACTTCGTTAAATAAATATATACCTCAAAGTTCTTATACTAATCGATTTTTAAAAAGATATTCATATCCAAAGAGAAAAATACTATTTTTAAACTTTGCAAAAGAAGGAATCTTCGGACCTGTTTTCTGGTGCACGCTGTAGATTCAGAAAAATTTCCCGCGTATACAAGTGTCATAATATATTGTAAAAAAAATTTCAGAAAAATCTGCTGAAACCCAGGATTCCTCTTGTTTGGGTGCTATGTCCTTTAACAGCCACGAATGCAGAACAAATATTAGTTGTGACTGTGTATACTAATGCTAGGGCAGACGTCAGTCATTCTGAATAATATATTCTATCAAGCAGCATGTATTTCATTATTCGTTTTATACTTTCACTTTTATTTGTCTACGTATGTCTTTCTGTTAACCATATAAGGCAGTGGTAGCTCCGGTCCTGGACTCTGCCCTAGTTTCCTCTCCCCTGATTGCCTGATTTACTGCTTCTCAATAATTTTTTGTAAACCGACATACTTTTTTTAGGGTAAAGTTGTCGTTGGTCCCCTCCTTCAAATCAATTGGTGGCGCCACTAAAATTAACGTCACGATATTCGTTTAATCCATCCGTCAACGTTCAAAAATGATTGATTATAGGATATACTAACACCTTAAAATGTAAGCCGGATGACTTAAAAAGTTGACAGGAACAAAGCAGATTACTTAATAAATATTTGTTTATACTAATTCTAATTAAAATTGATAAAAAATAATTTATTTTTTTATAAATTATACACGTTTATTTTAATTATTTTTTTTATAAAACTAACAGTCATTAATTTATTGCAATCCAATCACTGCAAATCGTTATTTGATTGATGTCAGATGCTACAAATTATTTTTTTTATTAAATACATTCAACAAAAAAAGGATAATTAAAGATATTGACATATTTCTAGTTAACATAAAACATAAACTCAAGTACACAAATATGCCAACTTTTATTTTGATTGTCCCATAAAAATTTTATAATTTAATATGGGTAGATCAAGTTTGGCGCTCACTAATATTGTTAAAACGCATTTAACATTAAATAAAAATCACCTGATAGTTAACCTCCATTCAGAGCAGAGTTATTAATGTCATTATTGTTATTCACGATCCTCCATCGGCGTAACGTGAAAAGAAATACGGGCCAAGGACAATTAAAAACATCGGTAATATACGGGAATAGCCATCATGTAAAATATTTTTTTTATCAAAATATTGTTTTTAAACAATATAAATACTAGTGACTCTTAAATTTAACTGTCTGGTTTCCAGTGCTGACTTAACTTTTCGCTTATATCTAATAGTTTTGAAAATTTACAGCTTTTAACATTAGGTACCTGGAAATATACACAGTTTCGCGTAGATACAAAAATGAATTCTAAGTAAAGGATTTACACCTTCAAAGTGCATTAAAATATGGATCTTCAGTTTATTAAAGCAATTCGTTACAGAAATCTTAACAAAAACACACTACTTTGAAAAATATTTTAGTAGGTAAATGTAAATAAATATAAGTGGGCATAATATGTAGGTATGATTTTTCTAAAAATTACATTCTATAAGCTGTTATTTTTTGATGACTGATAATTAATGATTAGGATATGATAAAACACATTTTACTTTGTTAACTCCAAAAAAACAGTTCCGACTTTTTTCAAACCATATTTTAGTCAGGTCACACTTTTCTCCAAATTTAAGTTACTTTATACTACATGTACAAGAAAGTTTTAAATTAAATTTAATAATCACCAGAATTTTTTAAATTTAACAATAGCCAGGGCAATTATTTACTTAATGACCATTTACATCAATCTTCAGTCTTTAAACTGTAATTCTTGTTGCCTGATAAACTGTTTTTAAAATTTTCCATTAAAATGTATTTTATTATATCCTATCGATTTTCTGATTTATTTCTTTGACATTTAAATCTAAAAACTATTCTTATAATCATTTTCACAATAGTTTAACAAACGCAAAAGGAACTGCTGGGGTGTGATGTAATGGTTCAGTTCACGACTATAACCCCGTTTTTACAGAAACCTCTTACTAAACGGTAAACATATTTATCGTTGTTTATTATTCGTTTTTACAGTATCCACGGCAAATTACACCGGCTCGGCTGGACTAGAAGTTGTGACGTCACGCCGCAACCTTGTTTTTAGGTGGTAATACGACCAACGTAAATTCAATTATTAACGATAATTTTTTTGTTTTTGAGTCGTAATCTTTCTTAAGCTTTTAACGGCTAATTCATTCTTAATTTGTCTTAACATACTGTTTTAAATAAAATTATAAAATATTAATTCTATAAATATTTATTACTCCGCTCAATTAAACAATCAATACAGCGGTAGCTGCTATCTCCACTTAATTAATTACATTAATTCTGGTCGTTTTCTTTATCTCTCTTACCATCATAATATAAAACAAAGCCATAAATCACCTCTCCTCAAAATTAGGGATAAATATTCATAACTCGCAGCTACAAATTGCTAAAGGTTTTGAAAATATCGTGGACAACCCCAAAATTCAGTAGGGATTGCATCTGACTGCATTAATTTTACGGTTACAATCCGAACTGTCCGGGAATTTTGTTCAGCAATTTCCTTAATGAATTGGTCTTTGATAAAATGAAGCTCACACACTTTACTGCACTTTAAAAGTGTAAATCCTTTTCTTGGAATAGCTGAAATCCATAATAATTTCGTCTACAACCCAGTACACTGCATTTATACGGCATGTTTCCGAACTTCTCCACAGACAATTTAATTAAGAAACACTAATTATACCGTGACAACTATCGAAAAGGGCGAATAATGAATTAGATGTTTCTAATCTATATGTAAGTAACTATAGTCGTATTAAAAACTTACAAATGCGAGGTCGATTTCGAATGTTAAGACTAGGATGTATGACGTAAGCAGGTTCGCTTAAACCAGCACTGAAGCCTTGCTCATAATTTGTTTTTTGATTACAATATTGCCACCGAAAGGAGCTGGTCGTCTATAGCCACTTTGAATTCAACTCAACTTTTACTGCTTTCAGGACCTGATCAAGTTGTGCCTGCTGAAGATTTGGTAACGGTTAGATCTGATGGATATGTGCGCCTTCGTGTCCCAGAAAGTGGCAAAGCCATTGAAACTACCCCTCCAATATCCATCCCAGGCTTACTTAAACGAGCAGCTGGGGAATTTCCCAACCACGTCGCTCTAGCGAAGAAGGTGAATGGGCAGTGGGAATTCGTTACTTATAAGTAAGTATTCTGCTAATAAATGGACACCGATGACAGCTTTATTAAAAAATATATATATATATTTTATATTCCCTACCAAAATACTCGGTACTATACGATATACGCGTTTTGTCAACCAAGTTGGCATCATCTGGATGAATCAGTTTTTATCAGACCTAAAGAGCGGGCCGTGAGCAAGCGAGCGACGTAAATACAAGTGGCCACACTAAACTTCTGCGGGCGGACGATATTTAAGTGTGCACTGCGTGATTTATTAAAAAACAAATCTGTTTGAATTTAGAGTGTGCGATTTGTGTCATCGGGTCGCCGAATTTTGTCGAATAAAGCCGGATGCATTAAAAGGTGTAAATATATGGTGATTTTATGCTTATTTAGCCAGCATTATTTCAATTATCGTAAACAGTAACCGTGCGAAAATAAATTCCACTGTATATAGGAGCTACTATTCATCAAAATATTTCTTTTGGATAATGACATATTTGCAATACCGACAACGCCAAGTAAACAAGAGAAAATGAACAATCTCGCGATTGCGATGTGTTTTATTGCCCTCAGTATGCCCACAAAATCGTCTTACGAATATTCGCTTGCTCGCTCACCTCCCCTTGGTGTTCGCCCGCTCTTCAGTCTGGCCGAGACTTTACACGCGCGCGTCAGGCGACAAGTACTCCTTTGGGACTTTGAACGGACGTAATTTGATGCGACCGATGTCGCATCATACTTGGGCACTGTCAGTGGACCTTTTTACTTCGACAAAGTTTACACAATTTCTGTAAACTTTGACAGCTGCAAGCCTCGCGATATAATAGTCTACTTTTTTAAACTGTGCGAGTATTTGCCGCCCGTACCACTTCGCCGTCGGTGTGCGAAGTATCCCTTGCACTCCCCCGGTAGGGACGGGCCTGTCCAAAATGAAAGCCCAAATCAAAATATTGTACTCTTAACGAAAGTTTAATCCAAGATTACAAAAGTTTGATTTGGCTTTTCCTTTCGGAGATGATACGAGGGAAACGAAAAAATTGTCTAAATTGAATTAGGTTTTGAAGCATTTCAAACCGAGATATTGCCGTTTTAACCCTTTCGCTCCGGGAAACGGACGAATCCGCAAAAAATTTTCGCGATGTGTAGCCGGGAACCGGATATCTACGCACAACAAGAGGTGCACTTAACTACTCGAAACATACGTATCCGTCCATTACACAATATTGGTTCAACTTTTTTCTTACTCCTCCCCCGTTTGTTCTAATTGGTTGTCATCTCCCATTTCATGAAATAACATTTTATTCCAAGTCGTTCAGGCTCTTTCTTTTACGCGTTTAGTACATATTTGCAAGTGTGTGTTTGATGTGTTTTTATTCGCAATGACATCGCAGCGACGGAAATATCAGAAACCTTTAAGGGCGAAAACACAACACAGCGGTGCGACGTCGCATCGCAAAAACGACGTCGCACGGCGATGCGATGCGATGACGCAACGTTAAAACTTCATCGCCACGGCATCGCAGAGAAGTGAGATGTGGACCGCATAATACGTGTCCTACGGCTGTTGCAGGTCACAGCACTGCGGTGCGACGACGCATCGCAAAAATCGAAGTCGCACCGCAATGCGATGCGATGAACGTTCATTGCACGGCCACAGAAGACCTATACCAGAAGCGACACGTTTGATGTATGTTTGGCGTAACCAAATAATGTACCAACTCTTGTACACACGCAACCTGCTGGCACAGCAGACTAAGTCGCATATAAAAGACCACCAGACTTCCGTGATTTGCACGTGCGTTGCTTGAGAGAATCATTCCCGATCTCATAAGTAAAAACGCAACACTGCGGTTCGATGTCGCATCGCAGAAATCAACGACGTCGTGGAAATTTGCGATGCGTCGTCGCACCGCAGTGTTGTGGTTTCGCCCAGGTTTTGTACTAAGCGACGTCGCATCGCAAATTTCTACGACATCGTTGATTTCTGCGATGCGACGTCGCACCCCTGTGTTGTGTTTTCGCCCTAACAGACCAAGAACTGCAGGATATTCTTATGGTTCACGACGAGAGCCGTACGTATCCGCAAGCGAAGTCCGCTGCCGGCTGTGCAGCGTGGACTGCTAAAACCGTTGCCGTCCTGAAAGGGTTAAGTTTGGTTTTCTCGTAAGCTCCAATGCATAATATAATACTTGCACATGACGATATTTGACGGCCTCAGGATTTTGAAACATCAGTATATACGCATCATTTTATATGAAAATTAGCTTGTAACTACTAGACCCCCACAGAACTTACTTTTATGAGTATATTTGAGCGCCGAACACTACTAAAAGGTTCCAGCCTATTTCAGGATTGAAATCAGTAATAATCATGTGTGTATTGCCTCACTCATTTTATAACTTAATTATTAACTGGACATGTTTATTTATGATCGTCTGGTAAATTTTTGTATACCTAATTGTCAATTTTAGGCGTAACGAAAACTGAAGAGTTAGCCCAATAAAAAAGGTGTTAAACGCGCAGGCACAAAGACAAAGCTTCGCCGCGTTGCATTTTTGTTTTACATTTTCATGGTCTGATTTTACGACCGCTGCGATGTTTTAAAACAGTTGAAATTCTCTCCTGGTCATAGTCGTAAATATTAAAAAGGATGCAGACAAAACAGTAATAAATATTCAACTAATGTAACTAGCTAGGGCGTGCCGGTGACTGCAATTACTTTAATTTATTGGAAATAGTTCGCTGGGTTGATTCATGTAAGGCATGCTTATAAACTAATTCGCCAATGGGGCAGCTGCAGACATTGATATTTCAAAGTAGTTGCTCCTCATCAGTAAGATGCTGCTAAAGGAATGAAAGTACTAGTGTAATTTGTGGGTTTAATATAAAGTAAACAAGGATATATGTTATTGTCACCATCTACCAACAAAGCAGCTGCAGATTACAATGTTTCAGCATAGTTATTCCCCATCAGTACAACACTGCTAACTTGTAGCACTTGGATACATTATATATTTTAATTAAATTTTCATGTTCCTAGTGTGAATTTTCGAAGAACACAAACTTTTTACCACTCATTTTCGCACTCTAATATTCTTAGATTATCTCCTCTATTTACTATGTGCAACAATTACAACAACAACTGTGGGCAGTTTGATATTTTTCATTGCACACTAAATTTTATTAAAAAATATTATAATAACTAAGTCTTTGTTTCTCTTTTTTCTTTTTTTCTTTTTCCGTCTTAAACTGTCTTATTTTTTTGTTGTTTTTATACAATGTTTTATTGTTATTTTTATACAATGGTTTTTTTCTTTTTTAAATATCTTTTACTATATACTTATACTGTATTGTATTTTTTGTTTTGTGTATTTTCCTGCTCTAGAAATGGGTTTACCTGTTGAGCAGTGTATGCAAATAAATAAATAAATAAATAAATAAATATATTTTTTTCGCTTGTATATAGTAACTTTCTACGAAACAAACCCAATTTCACTAAAAATGGCACTTTGATATTTTAACGATTCATTTACTCAAATGTTTCTTTCTTGCCTTGCATATTTGCTGATTGCATAATGTGAAGTACAGAAATTTAAAAAAGATTTGTTGCCAAATTCAAAATAATTAGTAATTATTTTTTTGATACTAAAACGCAAGACAAGCGGATTTAAATTATCCGTTTTTTATCCGATATTTCGCAGGGTGTGAAAATTATCCGCAAATCTGATAATTATCCACCAATCGAAAAAACTGCTCCAGAGAGCGCGAACTACAAAATACTCTTATGGTGGTCGAAAAGTACATGCGGGCAATTAGTATGAAACTGGGGTCTGAAAAATGTGCAGTGGTCCACCTCAAAAGAGGACGATGTGGTGAATTTCCTGATGCGCAACTCGTGGCCGGAAAGATTTTGCGACATCTGGATCCCGGAGAAACCTATACATACCTGGGTGTACAACAACGTCACATACAGGATGTAAAACAAATAAAGGATTCTCTCCGAGGCGAGTATAAATACCTACTCCGAAGGGTCCAGTCTTCCGAACTTTCGGGAAAGAACAAGGTATCTGCTACTAACATGCTTGCTATTTCAGATCTACCTTACTCCTTTGGACTAATGAAGTCGACAGTAGAAGAGCTACGCGCTGCGCCAATTAGACAGAGATACCCGCAAGATGATGAATATTCATAGAAGTATTCATCCTAGATCGTCCGTTCCTCGTGTGGACTTCCTACGTTAACGGAGGGCCAAGGACCCTTGAGTCTGGACTTTATACATGGCAGAGTAGTACTTGGTATGACATTGTAACACTCTGAGGAGCTCGATTCCTGTTATGCGGTTCGTGAAACATTAAGAAACTGCAGGAGTGAGCGCAGGATTATTCAAGGCGGCAAAAAGAGCCGCAGATGAGCTCGATCTTGTATTCGACACTAGGCGAGGAGGCTGGTGAGGTTCTGATGCAGAGTCAGTCACTGAGCATCAGCCAGATTACTCAAACGCCCGATTTAGATTTGCCGAACAGGCAGCACTTTGATAAACCTCAGCATGGTGTCTTCTATAGGAACATAGAAACACTATGTTTATCGACCAAGGTGACATTTGACTTTTTAAGGTCTGGCAGGCTTAAGTCGGAGACTGAGGGATTAGTTGTGGCCTGTCAAGATGGTATTTTCAACACTTTAGTCCACTGTAGCCGCGTGTGGCATATAGAGCTGATATCAACTGCAAGATGTGCCGTCAGGCGACAAAAATGCTCATGCACTTACTTTCTGCATATCCCTTATTTCGCGATTTCGGTATACGTCCACCGACATAACGCGGCGTTACGAGTGCTATACTACCATCTAAGGCACTTGTACGGGATAGACCAGACACCAGTGCTGCCTTACGCCCCCAGAAATAGTGAGTCCGTCATCGAGAACGAGAAATTCATTTACTGGAACTACTCGTTTCCGACTGTCAGGCAAGTCCAATCGAATAGCCTGATATAGTCCTTCTCGGCCATCAAACCAAGGTGATGTATGTCATCGAAAAATATCAGGAGGAGAAGGAGAAGGAGAAGGAAAAAAGGACCAAATATCCCGATCTCCAGTACGAGCTCCAAGTGCTGTACCCAGGCTACTTGGTGAAGATAGTCGTCCTAATAATCGGCGTACTCGGAGAGATGAAACCTCCATTGCTCTCGGAAATGAACACTAGCCGAGTGGCTGGCAAGCTAAATGCAGAAAGCGGTCAATCTAGGTTTTCTCCGTTTGCTTAAGATACATAATTCTGGGATGTACAGACACTAACCCTGCGGGATGTAGGAAGTGGCTGTAGGTAATTTTCTGGCGCGACTTCCGTGAGGTTCGAAGGAGTGTCCAGCATGGGGTAAAGCTGATAATAAAAAGAATAAGTTTTATTACAATTTTTTTGACACACCGTATAATGAATGTGCATACCAACGGAACATAAATATCTGACTATTCCTATTGTACTTATCTAAATAATATATAATGTAGACAAACTATTCGTAATGTGCCATTGTTCTTAGTTATTATTATTATTGAATATGACTTACATGACATAAATTATTTTTATGATCGATAGTTAGTTATTTACTAGGTAATAAAATAAACGGAAAATATATTAATTTCTATTTTCTTTTGTGTGAGGTCAACAAGTGATTTTTTGATTACTTTGTGCAACATTTTGCCTGATGTAGACTTCCTACGGCTATAAATTTTAAAAACCATTAAGTAGAACCATGTTTACGTATTATAAGACGAGTCCGCTTCTAAACACACATAACTAGGGGAGCCAAAATCAACTATAAACATGTTTTGTATTTAGTTGACAATGTCAGATCAAATAAGTACCTTTATGACAATCGGACAAAACGTTTTCAATTAAGAATTTAGAAGATATTCTGGTAAAGAAAGTTTTGATGTTTAATTCTTTTTCTTAATATTGAACCCGAGTTAAATTTTTCACTTGCTTTAGTTTAACGATTTGTTTGTCTTGTAAACATCATTGACAGTGCGTCAAGTTTGAAAATATGCAAATTTTCAATAATTAAGTGAATTTGAAGCGGTAGAATCGTAGGGTTAGGAACAACCGGTATTTTTGCTAACAAAGTATCCTATTTATACCTAAATTATTGTAACGATTCGGTGAACCGTGATTGACTAACCAATTGAACAGACTAATTAGCACTTGTTACATTTCTAATGAATCTTAAAAAAAATGATTTCTTAAAATGTTTTTAACCGCCTTTCAAGTCACCGTGGTAACTCCCGGAAAAACGTAGGACTTTGTGTTATGTAGAGAGAGAACGAGGACTTACAGTTTAGTGTGGAGTCCGAACCACATCTAGGGCATCGACAACTCCCTCTCCCATCTTAGTCCGAAACAAATTACAAATAAAATTTCTAACTTGCTCCAGGATGGAATCGAATCATCGATCTTCGGAACCGAGTATAAGCGCTTTACCCATTCAGCTACCATATAGTGAGAGCACAATAAACAATAACCAGTAGGTTATCTCTCTGGCGCTCCCTTTGATGCTTCGCTCGACGCTCAGTGACCTCGGACATAGGAAAACAATACCTCGACCGCGTGCTGTAGCGAAGTTTTATGAATTTTCCATAGGCGTACCAGGGATAAAATGCTGTTTTAAAATATTATTTTAGTTTTATGTAGTTTATCATTCTATACGTATTATAAGACGTATACAGGGTGTTCCAACATAACTGACATTCTAAATAAGTGTTTTATTATTGAAGAAACAAACAATATCTATTGAGTTAAATTAGCATTGTTTTTAAATTACAAATTTATTATTATTATTTCATTGGTAATTTATTGTAGACTATTAGACCAGTCAAATTAAGGGTTTTTCAAAACGATAATTTCCAACCATTCCCGACCAACACCATTCGATTCAGTATGTTTTTTGAATTCTCATGGTCAATTTTGCCGTACGTTATATGAGCAAGAATTTAATTTATAAACAATTAAAGTTGTGAAAATGATGAAAATCGATGTTTCTGAATATTCAACTTCAAACGCTGCGAAAACGGCAACAGATAGAGAAAAATTGCTCAGAACATTTTTTATAGAGCGTTAAATTCCCTTGAAAAAAGTCCACGACGGCATATCTCTACGATGAATAGTTAAGGCGTTACAATGAGTTAAATATTTATTATTTTTCTGCTGTATATCAGTCAGCTGTACAAGTAACGCGCATGCGCGATCAACAGACTCGTACGTCGCGTAATGGCCGCCTGCGCAGAACATTTTAAAGTAGACTTGCTGTAAATCTTTCATAATTTTCTTATTTTTACCACGTTAGCAAATGTACTTATCACTTCTTTGGTCTAGATATAATTATTATATACTTTTATGCATACTCAAAGACCTGGAAAATTATTATTAAGTTATAATACCAAGTACTATAGTGCCCTGTGCCCGAGGGTATCTACATATACGCTCCTAGCATTCTTGAGAAGCAGGTGTTCCAAACTAGACTACTATACAACTGACCAGTACGCAGTAGAAAAATAATAAACATTTAACTCATTGTAACGCCTTAACTATTCATCGTAGAGATATGCCGTCGTGAACTTTTTTGAAGGGAATTTAACGCTCTATAAAAAATGCTCTGAGCAATTTTTCTCTATCTGTTGCCGTTTTCGCAGCGTTTGAAGTTGAATATTTAGAAACATCGATTTTCATCATTTTCACAACTTCAATTGTTTATAAATTAAATTCTTGCTCATATAACTTACGGCAAAATTGACCATGAGAATTCAAAAAAAAACTGAATCGAATGGTATTGGTCGGGAATGGTTGGAAATTATCGTGAAAATGGGCCTGATTTTTGCTTAATTTGATTGGTCTATATAGACTTGATTTAACAATTGTTAATAGTAAAATAAAAAAAATTAATGAAACAACAATAATAAAAGATAAACGTTTTATTAATTTTTACAGATAATTAACTTAATTTTTCGATACGTCTGAAAATTCCTATTAATAAGTTTGTTTTGTATATAAACATTTGCCTTAAATCAGTTCATAATTAAAAATGCTGAATTATTTTTGTAGAGGTTTGTAGTTACCTATCGATTATTGCGTACCATCCTGTATTGCAATATTTAAATATAAATAACTCCAAAACGATAGCTTATATCGACATTGACCTTTTTTTTATGCCATTTTGAACACTAGCATTTTCTTCTGCTATAAATATGTAAAAAAAATAAGACAAAAAGTTATAGCGAAAATTCACCCCCACCCCCTTTGTAATTACCCCAACAAATTATGATATTTAGATAACAATTTAACAAAATATGTAACTTTATGAAATTAATAAATGGTCCAAATTTAATTTTTGCAACTTAAGACGTCTCGAAAATAACTATGTTGTACTTAACTCCTTTAAGGGATTGTAGCTCCCTTATGAACTGACTTAAGGCAAATGTTTATATACAAAGCTCAACTTATTTTTATAGCCCTATCAACCCCTTAATAGAAGGTACTTAACACTGTACATGCTTTAACTTTATTTGACCCTTTCATCCTGTAAATGGTCCGCAAATAATAGAACCCCAAGATACGTCGTGTTTTAAAATATGGATTTAAAAAACGAAAGCACCAATATCTCTTAAAAAATGATTAAATTTCTCACAAAGTGACTAATTTGTAATTCGTCGAAACCATACACATTTTAAAATTTATTCTGTAATGTCTTTAAAAATTATTCAAGATAGATGCAGAAGAGCATTCGTCTAATTGTAAATACAAAATTAAGATTTTATTTACACTTTCAATTTATATTCTTAAAATTACTTCATGAATGGGTTCTTGTTTTTGCAAAACAATACCTAACTCCTGTACTAAAATCAATATATTTTATGCTTGCATAATATAACAGTTTTTCACTTAGCTTTCGGCATCACGAGAAAATGAATAAAACTTTTCATTACTACAATAACTTTTATTTGTACACCCTTTACATGAGCAAACGATTCCCCCTTTTATTCTTATCGTCCCCCATTTTAAAATAAAATAAAATGCATATAATTTGTCACAGTGAACCAATTACGCGTAAAGCACTTACACCACAAGTTATTTTTTTATTTCGCTGATAACATACACTCTGCTCTGACGACCACTACTACACTGATGCTTTTCAGAGTAGCGTTTCAGGGTAGCGGTTCTAGAAGGTCTCCGGCGCCGAGGCCTGACAACAAGGAGATATAAGCTGCTGGTTGTTGTGTACAGTGGTGAGAGTCCTTAGTGAGTTGAGTATATTGCACTAAATTTTGCATGAAACAAAATTGTTTCGATTCAAGGATCAGTTCTTCGAAAAACATGAAGGGACAACAATGGTTAACATTTTGTCACCATTCATTCATAGATAGATTCGAAACAGAAGCAAAAGAGGAATTCGAATATTTCCCCATGTTTTAGATTAGATATATGGATGATATTTTTGGAGTGTTTGATACAGAAGTCGCTGATATTGACAACTTTGTTTCTAATTTAAACAATCGTTTCGCGTCAGTTAAATTCACATATGAAACTGAAAACTGTGGACAACTACAATTTTTAGATACATTACATTACATACATTAGAAATAGAAAATAAGTTAGAATTTAAAATATACAAAAAAAGATACCAGTAGTTTAAGATATAAGATATATCCCTAAGGACTCTCTCCATGTGCTCAACACAAAATAGCGAGTTTTAATTTTCTAGTTCATCACCTATTAAGGTTGCACCTCAATAAGGAGAGGTTTGAAAAAAAAAATGCCTTGATTAAGCATATGTCTGTGAGTAATGATTATTCTGTAAATTTAGTTGATAAAATAATTTGGAAGCGTAATTTTAAAGATACACGTCGAAATTCCTTGGCCTCTCAACTAAAATCCGAAATTTGTATCGATGCCATACAAGCCTCTATTCACCCGTGGCATTGGTAAGATTTTTAAAGATATGGGTATGACAGTGGTCAGTGGTTCATTCATCGGGAAATAAACTACTTTTAGGCAATCCAAAAGACAATTGAAACAAACGAAAAGTCAGTTATTTACAAAATTAGCTATAAGGGTTGTAATCAAAAGTATGTTGGGCAAACTAGACGATCAATTCAAACTAGATTCAAGGAGCATATGGCTCATCTCAAATATGATAGACCAGATAAGTCTAATATTGTCCAACATGCATTTGAGAACAACCATGAAATTGATGGTAGCAATTTAAGATTAATTAGGAATGTAACAAATACTAGACAGCTAGATTTATTTGAAAGCTTAGAAATTACAAAACGTAAAAATAGTATAAACAGTGACAGAGGGCCAATCCCATGTAGTCCGCTCTATTGATTAGTGAATCACGGTTTACCGAAATAACAATAATTTAGGTATAAATAGGATACATTATTAGCATAAGGTTAGTTTTAATCGTATTCTGATGATGCCATCTTGTTTGGCGAAACGCGCGTCGAGTGCAGTATATGGTGTTTTGGTTTTTTTATGGAAAAGCACGTCAGTGGTGTAAGTTTCACATCCAAGGTTCCAACCAGTGTTGCCTCCTTGAGGGACAAAGAGATATTCACGTAATTTTGCAATAAATAAATTAAATAATATTTCTTTTGTTATTGGTCGCTGCTTTTGTTTTATTCTATTGATCTTTCCCACCATATTGTGGTCATAAAGAGATACGACAAATATTGTGCTGGTTCATTCGGGCGCCATTTAAGTCTAGTGGAAATGTGATGTGACTTAAACCTAATATTATATATATGAAACAGAGCATCGGCACTTGACGTCACGTTTTTTAAGGTCGTTGCCTGGAGGATATACAAATAACAAATCAGAACCTGACTTCAGTTCCTTATAATTTAAAAATATCATTGTACTTATTGAATAACTTTTTCAATATTTGTCTCCTTACATTTTTAATTAAAATGCTAAGTTTTTGTACTGTGGTGGGTTGTTAAAATAACGTGGCAATAGACAGTGTCAGTTTGTATAGAATTTCATCAGTCCTTGATAATCATAAATAATATAATCGAATAGCGGGTGATAATAATTACAAAATTTTCTGACACAGCAAACACAGGAATACGTTTTCAATAAAATATTACAACCAATCACCAAATTATGATGTGACTAAATAGCATTTGAAGTTATGGCCTCTTTTTTGTTTTACCTCCAAGCAACCCAAGTAACAACTCTAAGATACTTTTGATTTATTTAAGTTTTAAAAGTGCTTTAATATGTTCAATAAAATGATAGTGGTTTTAAAATTACCTTAAGATAAACTAAAAGTTCTTAAAGACCACTGATTCTTATGCAAAGGATTTAATGCACTCTTTAAATTAAAATAAAAAAACTGTTTGCTCCTAATGCCCTATTGATCTTATACTAGTTTTATAATACTCTTGACATTGGCTATTTTAAAACTAATTTGCCTTTTTAAAGAATTAAATAGCAAGTTGGTTTTAAAACAATCCATTTTGGAACAAATAGTTTTAATGTAGTTTTATGGAGTATCCTTGATGTAGTCATTAAAACCCATTAAGAAAACTATTTTATCTTAAGCCTATATGCTCAATAAAATTCCACATTAAATCCTAAAACATAGTTTTTACTTTTTAAAGAGTAAATTAAGAATATTTTAAAGTTCAAAGGTTTTAATTTAGTCAATTTGAATAAAAGAAATGCCTGTTGGATTTTTGATGACTTTATTAAAACTAATTCAACCCCCTCCATAATCGGAGAAAACACGCCATCTGCTCAATAAACTGATTGCTGATTTAGTGAACCAGTGCAGTCCGTGTACCTACTTTATGCATGAATGAAAACTAGAAGACATATTTAAAATGGAAAATATTAGTGACAAGTATTTTAAATTAAAACGAAGTCACTAAATCCAGCAATCACAAAACCGGCACAATTTTAAGGTTAGGATTTCATACGCGCGTCAGATCCCTTTAAACCAATAAGGCCACGAGTTTGAACATATTAAAGCAACTCAGTTTTAAAAGGAAGAGTAAATAAATGTCTGGGAGAGTAATTGTACTTAAAGTGGTAAATAAAACGCTATTTTAAGTCTTGTAAGATTTAAAATGTTCTATTAACTTGCAATCAGTTTTTATCTAGACCACGCCATTTTTTATATAAGATACAGACCCGCCATGATGAATATTTTCAATAGCCAAAGAAAAAAATATTATTGAAATATATGCGCTTTACATCCTCGTAAATAACTGAAGGACGATGTGTCCAAACATGCAATTTAATAAAAAAAATGCATTTGGATGTTTAGATGCAAAATAAAAATTGACGATATTTTTAAAAAATTTTTTAGATAATAAAAAAAAACATATTGGTGGCGCTCGAGTTATGTAGAAATATTTTATTAAATTTTGTCAGAAAAGTGCCATCCGTTGGTAATTTTTACCAGAATAGTTTGCATTTGAATATTATTTTTGATCAGCTTTATATGCGTTACGTTTAAAATATTACCACTCTGCCCTATTAGAAATTTGCCGTTGTTCTAACTATTTCACGCATAAAGTTGTCCGACTTTAAAACAAAATAAAACCCTTTTAGGATTAATTATAATGATTCTCAAGGCAATTTAGTCTGCTGCAATTTTATTTTAAATGCAAAACGTTTTAATACATAAATTTAAGGTTGCCTTGAAGAACTCTTTAAGAATATGAAATTAAAACTAAATGGTTTTTAATATAGTTTTAAAATTTAGTCTTCAAGACCCTTTTAGGATGGGCCCTTTTTGGCTAGAAGCTGCTTTATGGTGATCCTAAGCTTGTCTTGAAGATCATTTGGTTTTATTCGTAGTTTTATTGTATAATTTTAATGCGACCTTTGAGATCTTAATAAGAGCATTAGTGTTACCTGGGAAGTTAGCCACGCCTATAAGATCATGTGCCGCAGATGTTCTATGTTCTTCCCCGGAAAATTGACGTGGCCCGAGGTTATAAATAGACCTCGGGTCTGAATAAAGTCTGAAATTTTTTATATTTTACTAATTTTTATTTTATATTATAATATTTTACTACAAAATTTAAACTAATTGGAATATAATTTAAACTTTGTGGGATTTTTAAAGAAAATATGGGATATTTTATGCATGCTCGTGGGATTGTCTGTTATACTCAGGTGGCAACACTGGTTCCAACCCGCTTTAGGAATAGTGCTCAGTGATGAAACCCGATTTGATTTCTGGGATCGCGTTGAGCGCAGAAAGTTCGCCGTCCACGTGGGAAAAGGTCAGATATTCAGTTTTGAGTGGAATTTAAGACATCACTTGCCCAAGGGGTTATGGTATGAGATGCAATAGCATACTGAAGCAAGTCCCCTCTATTCTTCCTAGAAAGGAACGTGAATATACCCGAGTACATTCACAAAGTCTTAGAATAGGTTTCATTACTGTATCTTCAGATATTGGAAATCCTTATTTTCCAGCAGGATAATGCCAGATCCCATACTGCTGCCATAGTTAGGAGGTTCCTACAAGATGCTGATAAGAACGCGTTCTTATATGACCCGCAAAATATCGGTAATTTATGCAGTAATTTTTCTCCTATTCGTTGTCAGACTTGGGCTCAACACTTTCGAATTCCCTAGAGTGATTTTGATCCTCAGAGCGGTAGGCAATGTTCACAATCCACTTGTGGTTAACTGGTTGCATATATTGAAACATCATATTTTATCATATTATACTACATTACGTATTGTAATTTGTTTATTTTATATTGTTTAAAACGGATGCTCGATATTTATGTAACAGTGGTGATAGAATATTTTAATTGACAAAAAAAAGTGTCAAACGGGCACTGTACCATTTTTACTATTACAAAAAGAGTACTGTTTTGAAAATTAAATAATTAAATAATCACGTGTAGTTTTAATCTATTTTAGGTCAGTAATTGGGGAAGAGGCAATTGCCTCGAGTTGATAATGTTAGACGCCAGTGGTTTGTAACATAAAAGGAAATATAAATAGGTAGTTTTATTTTAAAACACAAACAAGCATAGTGTAATGTATCCACATTTTGCAACACAAATAAAATCGTATAAAGTGTATCTTGAATATACATGTAGTTAGATAAACAAAATTTTATATGGGTGTGCTAGCTACAATCTGCTATCCTTTAAAAAATAAAACTTGTTTTGTAATTTGTTTCGTA
The DNA here is from genome assembly GCA_029963845.1 of Rhamnusium bicolor. Classification (NCBI taxonomy): domain Eukaryota; kingdom Metazoa; phylum Arthropoda; class Insecta; order Coleoptera; family Cerambycidae; genus Rhamnusium; species Rhamnusium bicolor. The sequence continues at coordinate 900,584 of JANEYF010003410.1, read as the reverse complement.
TCGAAAATTTTCTATAGACTCTCTTATAGCATAGCCATCGCATAGCCTCTTCCTTTTCTACATAACAGAGGGACCACACAAGTTGACAAATATTGGTTCCTATAAACCATTCGCAGGTGGTCAATTTATTATTTTCTTCTGCTATATTATGTTTATTCGCCGTATTCGCACAATACTCTTCTAAATAAAATTTATCAAGATCAGTGGGCCACCCAGAAAAATCATTAATGACATACAGAATATATAGCGTCATTTAAAATTCCACACTTCCTTCTTTTTTTAGTACCTATATTACAGCTTACAACATATGATGTTTAGTTTATTTTTTAACATGTCCACAGACCCATACAGATACTTTTTAATTACATATTTATTCTTTTATTATTACTTTTTTTTTTTTTAAAATGTCAGAAATATTTAAGATTTGGGCAGGGAGACCTTTTCTCATTAAGAATTTCGATTATTAATTGGATACTTTTTTAAATACTGAAGTAGTTTTCACATATACCAAAACCCTCGCATTATACTGCTCGACGCATGTTTCACTTAACAAGTTGGCATCATCGGGAAACGATTAAGGCAGTTTGAAGTGTTCCAACCCACCTCAAGACAAACATATGCTGTACATTTTATAAATAATCAAAAATCGTTTCTCTACAGCCCACGAATATACGAGTGAATTCACAAAGGAGTATAGTTTTTGCTTGCGAAGTTTTTCAATTTTTACAACAATAATTAACAGTCACTGTTAATAGCTTGCAGACAAACACCTTGCAAAAGGAGACGTCCTCGGAGCGACATGGAGGTTTTAAAGTTCCACTATAGGTACATTTTTAACATGAGCAAGCCTTCCACTGTTTTTTCGGTCCCTAATAGCACACAACGTCCTAGGGACGTCCATTCTAAGTCCATTTTATGTACAGACGTCCATGGACATAAAATGGACATCCAAAGAACGTCCGTATCCGACCATTAAATGTACAAACTTCCAAGGACACAAAATTGATGTTCGATGGACGTCCATGTTTGGACATTTAATATACCAACTTCAAAGGACTTAAAATGGACGTCTGACGGACGTTGCTGTTTGAACACATTTTGAAATTGTGTAGAAAATGTTCATTTTGCGAATAGATGAACACTCACGTTTTATAGATTTTTTGCAGGGATAGCGTGATTTGATTGATTTAACTAAGTAAATTCTTTTCAAATTATTTCCACTAGGTGGTGATATTCTGGTTCTAGTTCCTAAAAAAATATTTTTAGGTTTGTTATGTTTCCTTGTGAGTTGGTATATGGGCGAGTAAGTGTCCTTCTGGAAAAAGTGATGGATGATTTTGGCAGTTTATTTGCTAGATTTTGCTTCGCTTTTGGTGTAGTTTGTGTAGTTATTTTGATTTTGTGAAATATAATATAAAATATTATCGCAAGTACATTATTTAACGCTAGGTTAACTCGACATCTAAAAGACTACTAAGTTACTAACGTTTTGAAGTCGACAGCATAATAGAAGTAGACAACAATACAAATCTAAATGTGATTTATTCTGTGGCATTAATATGTTATTTGTAGCATTCTCTTAATATTTCTTGGGGCTTGCTACCCACGAATAATTCTAAGCTTGATTATCTAAAAAATACAGTTACCCAGTGTGATACTGCAAAAATAAGTCTTTTGTCTGGTTCTAGTTGTCAAGAAACACCCTCTGAATAATTCTTTGATGTAGTCACAAGCGTGGAGGCTTATTTTTTCAACGTCATAACTGGATAAGTGTTTTTTTTTAGATAATCGATAAGTTTGGAAAAATGATTTATGTAATAGTGAGACACAAGAAAGAAAAATAAACTAATATGGGTATTATGGGGTATTAAAAATATATCCAAGTAATGTCCCATTATAGACGTCCTTCGGATGTTCCGTATGGACGTCCGAATATGGTTCAAAGTTGTGACATTTGGGCATCCCAAGGACGTCCATAAGATGTCCTTTGGACTAAAAAAGGCTGCCCATGGGACGTCCTGAATTATCTATAATGTCCTCTGAGGACGTTCATCGGATGTCTATAGGACTACGTTGTACTATTAGGGGTTAAGCATCTACATGTTTCTATGAAGATATTCTTTTAACGAAAGAACGCTCTTTCAACATCAACAGAAGTAATATTCGTCAACTTATAAAAACAATCAGTGTTCACATACAGCTTCCGGAGGCAACACTTTGGATGAATATAGCGCAGTTTTACATAATCGGGATTTTTTGCATTGAAGAAATGAGTTTTTAGTATACTAGCCTGCCGGATATCTGTCAATTTTTAAAATGCTGCTTGAACGTTATCAATGATTGCAAAAGTCTCTGCAACACATAAAGTGAAGCGTTCTAATTTCTTTAAAGCTTCAAATCCTTCAAAAATACTAGAAGCAGTTGTTAAAGAACAACTTTAAGGCTACTAGAAAGTAAAGACACCCTCACAGTTTTTAGTACGATTTTCGCAAAAAGTGCAGCACATCAGATGCTATGATGATAAGTAATAAAATAGAAGATAAAACAACTGCCTCTTGGAATATTCTGTGATTTATCTACGGTGTTTGATTGTGTGAATCATTCTATACTATCAAATAAATTAGATTATTATGGAATCAGCGGAATAACAAACAACTGATTTAAATCACATCGCGAAAACCGTCAAATGTTAATAGAAATTTGCTTGCATAATAATACCACACGCACAATATATTACTCCCATCCAAAGAATATCAAATATGGAGTATTCCAGGGTTCCATTTTCGGATCAATATTATTTCTAGTATACCGAGTGTAATAGGACCAGGGTACACTCCCCTTCTCTCCTTTAGTTTTGAAGATGATTGAAATTTGGGATATCTTATGTACATAATTAGCAGCATTTTTTGACGTACAAGTGATTTTTTTTCACTTCCGGTTTCGCCGGAAGTGATACTAACTTTCGATTTTTAAATGGATCACCCTATATATTATTGCATTTTTGAATTCTGCATAATTTTCTGAATTTAACGATACCAAATAAGTGATATTTCAAACGTCAATATCTTTCATAATATAATTTTTAATTTTCCATTTAAGTGTGCCATGACGGATTCCAATTTATTCTAAATGACCCTTGTAATGCTAAAAAAAAATCGATATCCCATCAAAAATACTAAATTACGTGCTTTATGAGCAAATAAAGTTCATCAAAATGGTTTTTGCGGAAAAACTCAATTTTTTCAAATGGAACCATATTGGTACCATTGTACAATTCATTAGTATTATCAATAAGGTATTTATTCATATGTTGTATTAAAATGTGTGATAAATACAAAGAAAATTACAGCTAAAAGAAAATAAGAAAATACAATTCTGTTCTAATTACCTTGCCATACATAATGTGGCTTTGGAATACAAAAAATGAATACAAAACATTACAACAGTTGTTCAAAATGCTGTCCATTAACGTCAATGCACTTCTGAACTCGCATAGCTATTTCTCGATGAACGTTATGCAATTAATTGCGCGTCTTACTCGTAGCTCCATGTCTTCACGGGTTGTAACGGCGGCTGCGTAGGCAATATTTTTTAAATGACCCCAAACAAAGAAATCAAGGGGTGTTAAATCAGGTGACCTTGGAGGCCACCTTACAGAACCATTAGTCGAAATTACGTTTTCTCCTAATCTCCGTTGAAGGTAATCAGTTACTATCCTTGAATTATGGGGAGGAGCGCCATCTTGTTGGAAATACATTCCCTGTCGTAAATAGAAAGATAATTCAGCTAAACTGTCCTCAATTTCATTTTGCAGAAATCCCAAGTATCTGGCACCAAACAGGGGTCCTTCAAATATTATTGGACCAATGATTCTACTACCGATTATTCCAAGCCCCAAACATTGAAAGTGTTCATTATACCGAATTTTAAATGTACGACCATTAGGAAGAAATTCCCGTAAATTGTTTTTTAATGTCTTTTAATGTTTCAAATATGTTTTCAAATATCTCTACGGAAGAATGTAAGTCTATTTTAGACATTTTGGACAAATCGCATATAAATTTTCTAGTAAAAGATAGTGTTAGCTTTTGATTTATGTCTTAGTCAAAATTATTGCCAATATAATAATAAATATTACACTCCGAATATGGGTCTGGTAATGGGATCTCCATTGAGCCCCCTGTTAGCAGATATTTTTGTCTCATTTAGAAGAAAAAATAATGTCATCCTATCTAGCAAAAAAACACATCAAATTTTCGTACAGATACGTAGATGATGTGTTGGCCTGTTTTACAGGTACATTGAGGCAATTAGATGCCTTTTTAAACTTCATAAATATGATTCACCCCAATATTAAATTTACATTAGAGACAGAAAAAGATAATAAAATCAATTTTTTAGACCTAACTTTACCGCGGAACAATAACAAAATTACATTTAATATTTACAGAAAACCGACATTCACAGATACCACAATATCAAATTCATCACGGAGTCCTATATCTCATAAACTAGCAGCCTATAATTCTATAATACACAGAGCTCTAATCATTACCTCTTTCAGGGTAAAATCTGAAAACAAAATTAGACACTATAAAAACAATAGCTTTCAATAATGGCTTTCAAGAAAAAACAAAGAAACTTTAATTAATAGAAACCAATTAAAACTAGCATACCACAGTATTTATCCATATGTCAAAGATAAAAGAAGCACTAAATATGTCTCGTTAACATATTATGAAAATATTTCAGAAAGAATTTCACTATTTCGAGGTGGCTTTGCATTCTGACTTACTTGTTAATTTTCAATTGTCATAATTGCTTGATTGAATACCAATATAAATGTTGGCTCCAAATGTAGGTAAAATTATGTTGATCTAACATATGAAAAGAAAATTTGAGCAGACGGTCTCATTTTGCTGGCAGACGCCGTCAACAATAATTTTTATTTTAAATGTTTAGTACAAAAATATCAAAATATATTTAAAAGCAGTTTTTACATTATATTATAATATGCAGGTACATGAAAAACAGTCAAACAAATATTACAAGATTCAACCTAATGGCCGACGAAAACGCAGTATTATTAAAACGATTTTTTTTGTATTGCTACTGTACTTCTTCAGCTACAAAAAATCTTCGGCTGTGACGGCACTGACCAGAGGATATCGTGGGATGACGACTTCAGCGTTACTGAAATTGTGTGTAGGGCTCAAAATCGAATATTTGTAAATTTAATGATTACATAATTGACAATTCTAGGCATTCATCTTTCCACATGGTATACCAATTTGTTGTTTTAGGCAATATTTGGAGCAGGTTCGTACTTGCGCAAAGGCATTTTTATACTTAGGGTTGGAAAGAAGACATTCCGTTTGCATTTTGGGATTTAACAGTCCAGAATGGTTTATATCAGATCTTGGTGCTATATTTGCAGGGTAAGAAATTTTTTGCTATATGAGTTAGTTTATTTTCAAAAATGAATGTATTTAGGGGTATTGCAGTTGGTATATATACAACAAATTCAGCAGAAGCATGCTTATATTGTGCGGAAAATAGTAATGCAAATATAATAGTAGTAGAAGATGAAAAACAACTCGAAAAAATTCTTTCTGTACGTTCAAAAATACAAAATTTAAAGGCGATTGTACAATACAGCGGAGATCCAGCACATGCGGATGTTATAAGCGTAAGTATCTAGAATATTTATTTTGTAAATTTATTTTTAATGTATCTTATGCAGTGGAAACGCCTGATGGAGATTGGTGAACAACAACCGGACGATTTATTGGAAGAATCCTTAAAAACAATTGCTGTTAATGAATGCTGCACTTTGGTCTACACCGTAAGTTAAAACATATTGTTTTCTAGATCCACGTAAAATACACCAGAATTTTTTTACCTGTGAACAGGAACTGAATTATGGCGAGATTAGCTGTCTTAAATCTTTGTTTATAATATATTTACCATCTGTTTTTAAAGTGTAACGTTGCTGATTATACGAAAATTTTTTTTGGGATTTTAGAAAATTTTCGATTTCTTTAACTGACTCTTCTGTCTTTTATTATCTTTAAATATTTATATATTTTTTTAAAGAACATAAATAAATATACAATGATGTGCATCATGAAAATTAATGTTCTCTTAAAATTTATTAATCTAAACCACTTATGTATTCAGAAATAGCGAAATCCCTTTTTATTATAATTAATTGTTAAGAAAAATTCGAATTAGTATAAAGTATTTTTTTTAATTAAAAAGAATATAACTTACTGTATTAGGAAAGACACCGAGAAGAAGTATATTTAGGCACCCTTTTTAAGTGGTGTATTATTGACACTTAAATTTACAACACCTTGCATGTTGAGATGCTGTTAGAAAAGATAATGAATTCCTACTGCATATGTCCACACTTAATTCATAAATGTTACAGTCTGGAACAGTTGGTAATCCAAAGGCAGTAATGGTGAGCCATGACAACTTCACATGGGATGCTCTGGCTATTACAGAAAGACTGTCCATCGAAAGAGGTAATGAAGTTATAGTAACTTATTTACCTCTTAGCCACGTCGCTGCTCAAGTAGTTGATATTTACGTTGTGATGTCAATCGGAGGAACGGTATATTTTGCAGATAAAAATGCATTGAAAGGTTCTTTAGTTAATACTTTAAAAGAAGTTCAGCCAACCAAATTTTTGGCCGTTCCGAGAGTTTGGGAAAAAATGTACGAACAAATGTCACAAATTGCTTCTCAGAGTGGATACCTGAAGAGATCTATTGCGTCGTGGGCTAAGGAGCATGCCTTGCTATACCACCTTAATAAGATAAAAGGGTAAGGTTATATAAATAAATAAGCATGTATGTATATATACTTTCTTTCTACAAGCCGTAACAGCCAAACCATTGCAGATATAAAGATGAAATTTGGAATATCAGTTCTATAAGTGACGTAGACTGCACTCTTACTGTTTTAACCTCACTTCCTGTTTAACAGGAAATGAGAGCAACTTGCTTATTTTAAATGAAGTGTGTTGTATATTATTACAGTATTGGAAACATTCTGATTAAATTAATGGTCATACTTGGGGGTACATTTAATATCTAAAGAGATACAGAGGAATAAATAGCACCATATCGTGTGATGTAAAAATTAAAAAAATTTAAAGTTGGTCACAATTTAAACAGTAAACAGGTGTCAAATCGTTTTAATTACAGCTTACCGTAGTGATCTCAAAATTGAAAATTGAAAAGTATTCTAAGACTTGTCTTAGTTTATTTATTAGTGTTGTCGTTTTTTCTTAGTTGTGTATTTTTGTATTTCCGTAATAATAGAAGTATGACGATTATTCGATATTTAAATCATGGCCAACTTTTAATTTTTTAGTTTTTACATTCCACGATAACTGTATCTCTAGATATTCAAGTTAGATCCCAGGTATGTACCATTAATTTAATCACAAATCAGTACTTTTTTTGAATTTTAATAATATATAGGACGTTCCGTTTTAAAAAAGCAAGTTTCTCTAATTTCCGGTTAAACCGGAAGTGTTGAAATCCCAGCAAGAGTGCAGTCTGGACCCCTATATGATATAGTAGTAATATTCCAAATTTCTTATTTATGTGTGTAATGGTTTAGCTGTTACGGCTTCTAGAAAGATCAGGGAATCATCTTGTATATACCGTGTGTCCCAAATTCGATGCTCACCATTGGGATCTCGGAAACGGTAAGAGCTATAAGGTCGGGCAAATATGCCAAGTTTAAGCAAATTTTATGCTGATTCCAAATCCGTTAAGAAATCACGGCTAACTGAAACCGTTTTTGGGATTTTCCAAAAAAACGAAAATTTTGTGATTTCTCTTTTTGGCTGTAGCCAAGTGGACAGACAGGTTTTAGATTTTTACATTATTAGGACACTTTTTGCCTTAATTATTATTTTTAGATCGCGATTTAATTGGTCCATTCATTTTTCACAACAATTTAACGGGAGCAGCCTATCGTGAACTTCTAGAAAATCAAGTTTTACCCGATATAAGACAGCTTTTTACAGAACAAGAAATAATACTAATAATGTTCGACGGATATTGCAGGAAAATTTCGGTAACCGCATAATTTAAAATAGAGGACCAGTATTGTGGCCTCCCCGCTCGCCTGATATAACCCCTCCAGATTTTTATTTGTCGAGTACGGTGAAAAATGAAGTGTGATTTTGAAAGCTCGGAAATTATTGACATTTTGGAATCAGCTCAGTTAGGCGTAGATGCCAAAAATGTATTCAGCCAAAATGAAGGTCATATTGAACAATTTTATTAAATCTTCTTACTTCTTTACTGTTATTTTTTCTATTATGTTAATTTGCTGTAATTAAAAAATTTTCTCCATATCGATTATGTTAAGTATTTTAACCGAAAATTAAAATCATTTAAACATATCAAACTGGTAACCTAATTTTTCCTCGGCATGTGATACATCATTTGAAAGCTATTTTTAAACGCAATAAAAAAAAAAACGAAAAATTCGATAGGGCTGCCGTAAGAAAAACAAAAGTTACCTTGGATTTCTCGAAAACAAAAGAATATCGAACATTCATTTCTGCACCAAGATATTAGTCTCCAACAAGTGTCCTAATAATATAAAAGTCTAAAGCCTGTCCGACCAAGGATTACTTGGCTACAGCCAAAAAAGAGAAATCACAAAATTTTGTTTTTTTTGGAAAATCCCAAAATCGATTTCAGTTAGCCGTGATTTCTTAACGGATTTGGAATCAGCATATTTAACCGACCTAGTAGCTCTGATGGTTTCCGAGATCGCAATGCTGAGCATCGAATTTGGGACACACGGTATACATATATACAATGTTGGAATCAATTTCATGCAAAACCTGCATTTATTGCGATAAAAAATAACAGAATTAGAGTTTAAATTGCGTCAGAGAGTTGATTGTATGCTGTTTCTTTACCACTAAGCAACTGTCTTTGTCGTCTACCAGTTTTTCTATTATTCCATCACTTTGCTACATTAAATGTAGGTTTTGCATGTAATCTAGTCCAATAGTGTATGTAATATATAGGTTATTTCATAAAAATAATCTCATCTGTATGTTCTATTTAAACATCTAATATTTCTGGATTTAGTGTTACTTCTGCGACTTAGAGATTATGAAAAAATGTCGAGATGACTTTCGAAATTTTGAAATTAACAAAAATGATATGTAAATTGGACCTTTCTGCGCCTCTGTAGCAAAAGATAATAGGTATTTAATTTTAAAAAATTGAGACCATCCCAGGGGACATACCATACATTTTAAAATATCAGGTCGAATATATTAAGCTGCTTACATTACCGTATTTGCACTGCATGACGCATTGCATTTATTAAATAATCCAACAGTACTAACAGCAGAGCTAATGCAAAACATTTGCACAATCGCATTTGCTTGAAATAATAAATTTAGTTGATATATGTAAATTTTATGTAAATAGCCTTAGAAAACATATTTATAAATTAAAATTAAATTGTAACAAGAACGGTTGAATTCCTGGTAGCAAGGTGTGTGGTCTCACAATCCGATGATCGATGAATCAGTACCATTTCTTTTTATTTAAGTAAATTCTCTCTAATAATTGTAATATTTTTATTACAGTGTTTTCCTAAATGACTTGCCAAATTGAATATAATTCTAAAAGCAACATTGTACATAATTTTTACATGGATTTGTTTGAAATTCGCCATAAAAACGATACTGATCAATACTCGGTCGCGCTTGATTAATTTTGAAGGAATTAAAATTATTTCTCATTTAACTCCTTTTCAAACATGAACAAAACTAGTTACTGTTACACTGCTATCCGGATGGGCCTTAATATGGGCACTACTTCCAAACTATGATGCGTACGCGACAATGAAATTAATTAAATCCATATTTTTCAAAATCAAAATGACTACAGAATGTTGGCCTCCCATGTAGAACATGGCAAAATAATGGACCACTATTAGTTCAATGTTGTGAAAAGGTTGGCCCAATATTAAATGTGAACAATTCGCTAGAATGATTCAATATTGACTGAACTATATTCAGATGATATTAAAAAAATACATCGTACGTATATACAACATTGGATTAATATTGGCTCAATATCGTTGACCCAATCTTTTCACGATATTGAGTCAATATTAATCCAATATTGAATATACGGGACCCGTCTCAGTAAAGTTGGCCCACCATTCAGAATATTAAAATATGTCAATTTAAACTTATGCTAATGATAAATTATAAGGCACTCACAATTATTGACCTGTGCTTTATAATTTTTTTTTAAATGGAATACCATGTATATTTTCACGTGAAGCACAAAAATATACGGAGTGTTCCGTTTAAAGGTATGGTTTTTTTTTACATATGAAGGCGATATCTGATAAATAAAAGTTTTGCACACTGGCTAAACACAGCAAACTTTCAGAATATGCAATAAATAAATAATGCTAAATGTGCCTATTGTATGAATGAGAGAGGCGGTAATGTGAAACATTCTTACATTCTATCAAAACGTGCTCCCAATTTTTTATTTTTGACATTTCGTTGTACCGTTCTACCTTTATTTTATTTTGCTCAATACACAAAGGAATCTTCTAATTTCCCTGATAGTCAAAAAAATTGTATCTGCAAGAGTAACTTAGTGATAGTCGTAGTTTGAACGATAAAATTGTTATACGCCGACTCCCTGCGGTTTCAAACAATTTGAAACTTAAAAAAAACTGCTGCTCGAGCCAATCTATAATATGTTCGGTGAAAATTAATACATTTCATCCATTTAAATAAAAATCTAACAACCAGAATTAACAATAGGTCCTTTTTTGCAGCATTAAGTCAAGTTCATGGGGATACACATTGGCGAGTTCGTTAATATTTAAAAAAATAAAACAGGCTCTAGGTTTGAATCGGTGTACTTTATTTGTATCTGCGGCAGCGCCAATATCACCCGAGCTGAGAAGATATTTTTCTTAGTATCGACATACCCATAATGGATGCCTTTGGTATGTCTGAAGCTAGTGGGGCACACACACTTTGCGTCGACGGTGCCACCAATTTGGAGACGATAGGTATGGCTCTACCAGGCACGAAATCAAAATTGTTCCACCCCGAGGACGGTCAAGGTGAACTGTGCATGTACGGAAGACATGTTTTCATGGGATACTTAAACGAAATGGAAAAAACTGCTGAAGCCTTGGATCCAGATGGATGGCTGCATACAGGTGATTTGGGTCGCATAGATGAAAAAGGTTTCGTCTACATCACAGGAAGACTAAAAGAATTGCTCATAACAGCTGGAGGTGAAAATGTACCTCCAGTTCCTATCGAACAGATGGTTAAATATGAACTACCGCATATCAGCAACGCGTTCTTAGTAGGGGATAAAAGAAAATTCCTTTCAATATTGCTCACATTTAAAACACAGGTTGATCCCGATACTGGAGCGCCCCTAGACGAGTTGCTACCTACTGTACAGGACTGGCTGAAACGTTTGGAGTGTCCAGCAACTACGGTTACTGAAATTCTAAAAGGCGGTCCTGATACGAAACTGTTGGACGCTCTTAAAGAGGGAATTGACCGCGTTAACCAACAAGCCACCTCAAATGCTCAAAGGATACAAAAATTAGCCGTTCTTCCTGCTGATTTCTCAATTCCTACAGGAGAACTAGGTAGGTAATATTTTTTAATTCCTATTTGATTTAAATTACGAATAGTGCCAACGCGTATCCACAAAAGTAACTTTAATAGCCGTGTTTCGTACATACCGGGTAATCAAAAGGTCAGTTTCAAAACCATGATCCTGCTCCACGAATTAATCTGTTGTGGGGCACATACATTGCAATTTGTTTACTGTTATTTAACTTTGTTTTGGAACTCGGGTGTGCCAAAAAATCGTAACTTAGTAAGCACACATACGTTAGAAAGACGTTTATAATGTCCAAACACCATTTGAAAAACGTTTCTTTTTTTACGTACAAACAAATGTCGCGGTTGTACACGTTTCAGATAACGAAATTATAAACGTTTAATATTACTATACGTGAAACGATTATGTCAGATATTTTAAAATGTATTGCTAGTGTACGTAACTCCAAAACGTTTTAAAAACGTTTCTGTTCTACCTCAATGGACTATTCAGTTGATATGGACGTTTTATGAACGTTTAAGAGGACAGTTTTAAAAACACTTTAAATAACGTTAATTTAATGTTACAAACAGCCAAAAGGACGGCCAACATTTATCGTGAAAATATAACGTGTTCTTAACGTTACGATAAACCGTTATTTCTCCAACAATAAATGAACGGTTGATTTCGTAACACGAATTATCAACCAGTGACACGTTGAGAATACGTTTTAAAAACGTATGTGTGTTTACGGGGAAATAATATGTTTTAATTTTGGTAAACCACGAGCGGGGTAATAAATGGAAGAAATACATATTGTTTTAATTTAAAAAAAAATGTAACTTTTCTTAAACTGAAATAAAACAACTTAATGTTATTAATCTAAAATTTTATTCACTTGAGAAAATTAGTCTTAAACAAAACCTATAATGATTTCGTCATTATTCCACTAACACAACGCCGGCGGACGATATTTTTGATAAGAGGAGTGACAAATTGCTTACATCATCCCAGGTAAGATGGGGCCGTCATACCGACGTCCTTTTTGGTAGGTATTTATTGGTCGGCGACATCATATCGCTAAAAATTTAAGTCCTTACGACGACATATTTTAGATGTATAGTTCAACAAATGCATATACCACAGCCATCTTTAAAAAAAAATTAAAATTAAACACCACAGGTAATAAAACCCCCCCTTGTATCCCTGAAGGTACCTTGTGTGCGCGAGGGCTACACATTTAGGGACAATGGACACACACCCAATGTCCGAGTATGCTAGGGATTATTTTCTGGTTTACAAAAAAATCCTATCCTCGACCGGGGATCGAACCCGGGACTCCAGGGTGAAAGGTAAATGATCTTACCATTTGACCACGAAGCCACATTTTTGCTACTAAAAAACACAGTGAGATCAGCCACTCTTTCGGAATAGAATAATAATTGTGTTTTCAGCATTATTTCTAACTGTTTACCGCCAGCACGCTACATACACTTTTTTGTTTCCCGATAGGAATTTTTGTGTGGCGGTCGCTTTGAGGAAAAACATTCTTCTTGTTTTCATACGTGTGAACTTGTCCAAAACTACGTCTAGGTCTATATTTTTGACGTACCTATCTGATGGTCAATGTTATAATGGTGAAAGCGGCATTTAAATGATTTTTAATTTTTCAAAATGGTTCGATAGTGAAAATATTTTTGTGAAAATTTCACACCTATATTTCACAAGCTTTAATTTTGTATCGTTACCATGGCAACCATAAAAACTTCCGGAAAATGTTCTCCTGGTACCCTAGGTGGAATTACTCTGGGCATTTTTCTGTGAAATAATGGTGCGAAATTTATAAATTGTCGGTTCTTTTTTTCAGACTAACCACCGTTAGTGGATTAAATTTAATTAAAAACAATAAACTATTCTCATTCTATTTTTAATTGTACCATGCAACTAACATTGGTAAATCGTATGTTATTCTACTAGACGTTTTATATAATATGTAAAAAATCAAACTCAGTAACAAAGACGTAATGGCCGCTTGTTTTCACAGCACAATTACAAGTGATGTTATTCCATGGTCGTCTGATATGTGGCAAAAAATAAACGTTCCGCCAAGCTCAAATTTAATTAAAAAAGAATAATAATTTAGACTATTCGGTAATGTCAGACTGATGCCATTAGTTTTTAATTTTATTTAGATGGCACATTTTCTTACCGAATCCCTCACGTACTTGAATTTATTATCCGAAAATTTTTTCAAGGACTCGAATTTTGTGAAAATTAGTCGAAGACGAGAGGTAATTTTCATATATATGTTTGTAATTGAAGCACTAGGGAGATTACTAGTGAGAATATCGTTCCAAAGTGTTAAGAAAAATTTGAATTCAAAAATATTAATAGCATTCAATAATTCCAAAACGATGGCTCCTATCGAAATTTAGTAAAAGCACATTTTTTATGCGGTTTTTAACATGACCTTTTTTCGTTTTAAATGTTTAAAAAAAATAAGACAAAAGAGTCTATAACTACCCCAGCAAATCATGATATTTAAATAAAAAGTTGACAAAATATGTAACATTATGAAATGCTCCAAATTTAATTTTTGCAACTCAACCCGTTTCAAATTTATTGGCAAATAACTATGCAAATAACCCCTTTAAGGGGTTGTAGCTCCCCTTATGAACAGATTTAAGGCAAATGTTTATATACAAAACAATTTATTTTTTCTATCACCCCCTTGAAGGAAGGTACTTCATTATGGGACACCCTGTATATCGTTTCAAATTTGCTGTGCGTCATTGAAACGTTAAAGAGCATTTGTGTTTCATATTGTATTTGCATCTACTCGTGTCTTGTAGCAGCTTTTGTTTGTTATTTAATTTATTATTGATTATGAGTGACCAAGAAAAACTCAGTTAGTCCTGGGGATGCTAATAAATATAGCTCCTCCCTGGGTACGCCACTGGTTCTTTGGGTATTCTTTCATGACGATTAGAATAAAAACAGACTATACTATGCGTAAATAAGTTATAATAATTTATTTTATAATTACCTGAAAAATCGTGGAGACGTATAAAATGACACGAGAACCTTTGATATATTTCTTTACCTAAAACTGTTGTTTAGTTTAGTTCACAGATGGTGCTGCTTATGCCTGTTCCACTTACAATGACTACCTACATATTTAAATGTACTGAACTAGTTGAACAGTTGAACCACAAATTTAATAGTGATTCTGTGACTAAACTTAATTAGTTAATAGGCAAACATAGAGAGAGATGAGAGATTTATGGTACGATACTGCAGTGTTGCCAAGTCAAAGATTTGTCGTAGATCTGAGTATTTCTATATGCAAATAGGAATTTGGAAGGATAGTAACAAATTATACTATTGATATTTAAATTAACGAATAACGAAATAAGTAAAGATGCAGATACGAGACTTTGTAACTCCTAGAATGTTTTTGTGTTGTATATTTTCTATGAAAATATATTTATTTATTTTTAATAGTATCTAGGAGATTCAAATTTCCCGCTTTCTTTCGAGATTTTGGGATTTAAGGAATTCTAAAGATTTTTCGATTTGGGGATTCTGCAGATGCTGATGTTGGCAACACTGCGCTACTGTGAACTCACAAAATTATTCAGCATACATTTTACAGTCCGATATGTGACGTTTATAATGGTTATTTATATAGTGGTCTAGATTTGTATATTTGACCCCGTCTAAATTCAGTGATAGAAATTAATATCATTGTTGCATAATATCGTGACATCTTATATATGTCATATTAAGCGCAGAAATATTTTAAACGCTTTATTGAAGCAAATGTCATTCACAACTTGTAGTATCCGTGGTCCGTGGTAGCAACCGGACATGATTTTTACGTCATCCATGTGTTTAGATTGTGCCGTTTTGACGTCACATTAGATATCTTCTGTCATTCGCTTTGATCACCTACGTCTGATATAAGACCAATGAGTTACGTCAACATGACGTGTCCTTTTTACCTGGGATCAGTCAGTTTTGTTGACCCGGTATTTGAAAGAATTATATTACTAATACTGTGATGTCAAGTTTGAAGCTTTGAAATCATTTCCTCTGTAGTTGAATTATTGAATTTTTGTTTCAGGCCCTACTTTGAAGGTAAAACGAAGAATTGTGGAGGAAAGATATTCAGATATTATTGAGAAAATGTATACATAAATTTTGTTGTTTTTTTTTTTTGTTTTTATTAGGTAAGGAAAGAATAAAACTCTAAAATTTGTCAAAATAGTCTTTTACTTAAAAAAATAATATAAATAATACCGTCGACAAATATTTAACTTAAGTTGGTTTTTCTTTTAAATAAATAATTGAATGGTATACATATATTCAATATAAACATAATTTACATGGATTCCTTATATGGTAACAAAATGTTAGCTACTGGGGCATGGTTCAGCCTCTGTATTACTATCACTACTGTCCGAGTCTGGTTTGCAACAACGACATTGTTGTTGCTGTTTGTGCTCTTGTTGACGTTTCCGTCGCTCACACTTAGAGGATCTATGACACTTGTTGTTACACTTACTAGGTCTATATACAGGGGCAACTAATTCTACTTTAATATTAGCAGTGGCAGTTACTTTGGTAGTGTATGGGCCACTAGAGCTGGATTCTGGACTACTATATTCTACAGTGACTTGAGGTTCTACAATGATACTCTGATTACAACTTTCTTCAGTTATTGTTGTTAAACTTGGTTCTCTAGTGGCCTTAACAGAAGCATTACGTCTTGAAGGTTTAGAGAAAGAGGTAGGCCTTGTAGGAGGTGGTGGAGGAGAAGGAGGGGGTGGAGTTGATATCCTATCACTGTGCTCTGTAGGTTGAAGTTCAGCCTTGGGCCCTACTAGTGCCAAGAGCAGGGGAAAGAACACTAGAGAGTTTACCATTGAACCACAGACTGATATAAATACAAGGGAAAATAGGTGGTTGTGAATAAACTCAAATTGAGAGGTGGCTAATACTGATGCGCATATCAAAAGTCCCAAATCACCTTTCAGGATTGGTTCTGAATTAACTTCTAGCGACATTTTCATACGTCGTTCGCGATTTCCTAATGCACTCAAAAAACCAGTCAATATTAAAAATATATTTCGGCTTATTATTATAAAATGTAACGCTCCCATTGTACCACTTAAAGCAGTTATATTCAAGAGGCACAACAGTAGCATACACGCCAAGGTGCTAAATAAAGGGCACCACAGTTTGGTCCACTGTACAAGAACACACGCTACTATCGCTGCAGCCAGGAGTGTTAAAAGAAATTGAACGGCTAGCAAACGTTCTAGTAGTAGGAACTGATTAAAATAGGCAAAAATGAGCCCAATGGGATAATTCTTCAATCCTCTATTATTATATTCTTCGGAAATATCTTTTATCTGCTTTAAAGTGCTTATAATGTTGCCGGTATTCTTTAAATTTTTGAGGTAGAAAGGCATCTGAGTATAAACGAGAGGCTGTGATTTAGGAATTTTCAAGTCGAATTCAGCCTTTGAAGTATAGTACTGAAACGGTTTCGGAGTTAAATTGGCTTGCGAACTAGAGTACGATATCTGATCATTGCTATTCCATACAGACAAATAATTATAAAAAGCTTTGGGATCTATAATACCGTTATTTACCAGTCTTTTCTTAAATAATTGACTTTTATCTACTGGAAATTCGACTATACCAGTCTGTGCTAATAATTTAAAAGCTAATACTGCTTTTTCAGTGGCATTTGGAAACCACTTTTCGTTATTTACGCAATTATTATTACGATTATGATCGAATTCCTGCTGGAGGTCTATCAGGAAATCTCTAAAGTTCGCTAACCAAAAATCATTCATATTCAGCCCTCCATTGGAATCCTTAAGTACATAAGGAACATTTGTAAGCGAGGAATGGTATTCATATAAAAGGGGTTGATTAAACGGGTATTCCAGTTCCGTTGTAACTAAATAAAAATTATAAAAACCAAAAAATTTATTTTGGGCTTCTAGATATTTGTACTCTTGAGTATTTTTCGGTAAAAACGTAGATAATCGTACATCAAATTCCAATTTTAGTCCATTGAATACACAAAAAATTATAAGCACCGCATAAGTCAAACACATTACAACTTTTACAAAAGGTTTTAGTAACACAGACGTCAAGTAACGAGTAACGAACCAAGATATAAGGCTTTTCTTTTGTTGGCAAATCAATTCTGCAGTTAGTAAATTCGTTCCATGTTCCTGCAACAAAAGAAAAATACATTAGTTTGTTAGGAGATGATTACTTATTACTTGTTATTCTTATGCTTAACACAATAAAAAGAAATGTGTAGGGCCGTAACGAGGCAATTAGCGGTGGAGCGCCAACCGACAGGCATCGTTTCGGCCACCTACGCACTGCGTAAAAATTGATTTTTTGTATAACTATAGACATATACATCAGACAAAAATTAAATGTTTATAGTTTATTTCTGTTATTTTTTTCGTTTAGTAAACTAATAAAATTTTATTTTCTTGTAAACTTTTCCTCTCCAGGCGCTGAAATACCACGGGAGGGCCCTGCAATTACGACAAGATAATGTGCGTATGATGAATTTATCTGTAAAACCAGTTTGCCTACTCAATGCAAGTAATGCTTTACTTAAATGTCATAAAAATTGGTGCAGAAAATGGTAAAAATAACTATTTTTTGGTTATTTTTATTTTGAGCCATGCATAAAATTACTTAATTAACTGAAAATAATTAATTTTACCTCAGACAGTGCTTTGTCAATGGTCCGTATTAATGTCTCTTATGTTTTTGAATGAATTATGCGAAATAACTTTTAAACGGAGCAAAATATCGAAAATCTTCGATTGACAAAAATATCAAATTGATTTGGAATGGCCATTCCAAATCAATAATCAAAAATTACCAGTATAAAAGAGATTGGATGGTTTAAACGGTAGACTCGAACACTAAAAGACCCAGTATATCTGAATTATTAAAATAGCTACTGATTACTGCTTATGAACTGTTTAACAAGTGTACTAAGTTTTCTATCGACATATCTCAATCTGTTTGAGATAATTAAAAAAGAAGTAAAAAAAAATTCAACGCCTTGTATGTTTGAAATTGAATGAAATACGATGTACATTTATAGAAACTTTTTTCTTAAAATGAGGTCCTTTCTCAATTGTCGAAGTTTTGGTACTTAGAACTGGGACACGTATGAATTTTTACTTGTTTTATTATCTACTTTATTTAATTTTTTTACCCTTATTTTTGCGGACTCTAAGCCACATTGTTTGTAATAACTCAACATTCGCTGGACCAATATCATTATATATAGTATAAACTAATCAGGTCTAAGTTGGACGTAGACAAACCTAACAACAAAAACCGCAACATCGTAAGTTGTTCCGTTGTTGGAGTATCACGCACACAAACGGACGTCGTCAGTATGAAAATATTCGCAAACGCTTATGGGAATCTCAAAACGCGAAAATTTGTATTTTTATTTTCGGACTGGTACTGATTATTAAACAACGGGGGATTTGGTGTGAATCTCGACATGCATAGTTACAATTGAATATATCACGCTTTCACAATAAATAAGCAAGTACCCAAAGTTGGATCTCCACGCGTAACTAACCTGTCGCAAAATCAAAAAATTATATATAATTAATATATCATTTTGTTTACTTTTTTCTACATAAAAATAGAATGAATGTCAAGGCCGTTTCAGGGACAACCAAATCCTCCGATGTTACTGATTAATAATAATAATAATAGGGGGGGGGGGCGAGGACTCTTGAGCCTGGAGTGTACGCATGGCAGAGTAGTACTGAGTATGGCATGTAACATCCTCAGGAGCTCAGATCCCCTCTTGCGGTTTGTAAAACATCACGAAACTGTAGGAGTGGGAGCAGGATTGTTCAAAGCAGCAAAAAGAGCAGCAGATGAACTCGGTCGCGCATTCGACATCAGGCGAGTTGGCCGACGAGGTGCTGATGTGAGTCGGTCATTGAACTTCAGCCAAATCGCCTGAAAGCCCGAATTAGTGCTGCCGAACAGGAAAATCTGTTTGGCAGCACGTCGATGAGCCCTAGAATGGTGTCTTCTACAAGAACATAGAAACACTGGATTAATCGACCAGGCTGACATTCGCCATTCTAAGGACAGCCGGGCTTAAGTCGGGGACCGAGGGATTCATTATGGCATGCCAAGATGGTGTTATCAACACTTTGGTCTACCGTAGCTCGTGTGGTGCGTAGAGGTTCCTGACATCAACTGCAGAACCTGCCGTCAGGCGCCGGAATCCCTCATGGACATACTATCTGCATGCCCTGTATACGTGATTTCGGCCTCCATCCACTCAAAAAATATACTTTTTTACGCGATCGTTGGACATATTAATGTTTAACTGCGTATAACTTCATGAATTATTAAGATATTTGAACGAAATTTGAAGTGTAGATAGAAACATATGTCTATTTTAACAATTAAAAAATAGATAAATAAAAAAAAAGAATAATTAAAAAAATATTTATGGCATCACTGTATTTTGAGGTAATTTATAAATATAATTTTTTACAACAAATAGATTTCGATATTTGGGTAATCTGTGTATGAAAAATGTCAACGAAAAGTCCAAGATATTTGGAAAAATTAATAAATAAGCGGAAATTGTCGAGTTTCTCCTACTCTGATTATGTATTTCTTGTGGTATTTCGTTAATTTTTGATGAAACTATAATTTATTCACAGAATCGCTATTTGTTGTGCAATTGTTATCTTAGGTGAAAATATTTTAATTTTATTATTAATAATAATGAAAGTATCCAGCGACATTTTTTTAATAACTGAACAAATAAAAATTTATTGCAAAAAAACACAAGTGTACGAACAAGTGTCGTAACTCATGAAAATTTCAAG